>JAPYYW010001192.1:0-89896 GCA_030522545.1 Cremastinae sp. A BG-2022a | reverse complement strand
TTCCTGTAGATAACGAAAATGTTAATTATTCGGAGCGCAATCCCAGAATTCATTCTAAACAATCCAAAAAAACCGGATTTTGGATAAGTGTTCTTATTGTCGCAAGGGCGCGAAGCGCCCGAGCCACTATAATCTGCTAGTTCGTTTATATTTCGAAAAAAATAAGAGTTAAATTTTATTTTCAATTCAAAAGATAATAACGTCTCTAATTTTTATTTTATTCGAAAAGTTCATTTTCTTCGAGACAAAAACGTGTAGCAGCAGAATTTTCACCGACCGGACGACTCGAGCATCACCTTTAAATATAAATGACGAAAATAAGCAAAAATAAGTCGAAATGAAAATAAACGGAGCGAGAGATGTATAATTGAAAGTGATTGAGAAGAGCGGAAGATTCGTCGCGATTGCGAAAGGAGAGGCGAAGCGGAGCGTCTTCTCTCCTTCGCATCTCGTAACCGTTGCGAATACATAAATCCTCGTTCCGTGCACTCGTGCCGCGAGAATAAAGATCGTACTCCCGGCTTTCTCGCGGACGCGGAGAACAAGATTGTCGGTCTCGCGCATAATCGCCGTGGAATAGAGCGAAAACGCGAGAAAAATAAAAGCAGCTAGCGCAGACGAGACACCGTTTTATGGAACGCCGTAAACACGTGACGAATCACACGAGACCAACATCTGTTCCTTTATTATTCAACGAATTATTGAGCAACCATTTGGAGCCCGTTAAACAAAAGAAAAAGAAAATTAACTGCGAAAACTACTTCAAAACTATATATATAATATACGACCGTGCAATGAGTTTCAAAAAAGCCCCAGGGCGTTCTCAATACTTTTCGAGAGACAATTGCGCTCGTCCAACCTTGAAAATTATTTCCGGATGACATTTTCTATACTGCGAGAGTTTTACTGTGAGAAATATCGAAAAATCGTCGAGTGACGAAAATATATGCGCTCGAAAGAGTTGGACGTTTCGAGTTTCGCGCGAGCGGACGATTTTTCGCGCGAGGATTTGCATCCGCGAGGCATGCAGTTACAGGATAAGGAAGGCATCTATATAATAGTTGAGTGTAAACTAGACGATAACCACAGTCGTGCACGGTGAGCGTACCGAGAGGTAATATCGGGCGAATGCCCGGTGAAAGTTGTGCACCAACTTCTCGTGTTTCAACTTAGTTCGAGAACCGGCGAAGCCTCTCCCCCCTACCCTCATTCCCTTCCTCCTTCATCCCTCGCTGCCCGAATGTTGCTCCAACTGAACACATACGCGACTATATGCTTTACGCCGTGCTTCCCGAGGTCTATCGACTCCCCGTGTCACGGAGATTTTATTTTCCCCGGGGAACAATAATCGCGATTCCAACACTCGAGGAAGAGAATATTTTCGTATTTTTTTTTTTTTTAGTTGAGCAGATGAGTTTGAGAATTTTATATATGAATTATTGTAGATTATTTTTTAATGGGGAATTAGTTATGTGTTTTATTTCAATTGTGTTATTGAAATGGTATAAGAGATAATAAATTTTTGTTTGTTAATGTAATTTTAAGGAGGTACTATACTGTAAAAAATCTGGTTTTAAAATGGTGTTTATTTAAAACCATTCTTGGTCTGTATAGTTTCCATTATTTGGGGTAGAATGGCATGGTGCTAATAGATTTGGTTTGATATGCTGTGTTTGATCATCAATGTAAATAATGAACACCGCAATATAAACACCATTTAGTGGGTAAAATTAATGAAATAAAACTATTCTTGCTAACATCATTCGGAGCGAATAAAAAAGAGATACAAATTAAAAGCAACTCGATAATGTAAAGAATAATTTGGAATAATTTAAGTTTTGATTTGTTTGTATAAAGTTCACATTATAAGCAACTTTGTTCATAAAAAATTCCATGTTAACAAGTTCGTAAATAATTTTTTATTTTTTTCTCTCTGAATGCAGATTTACCTTGATGTAGGGTAATTTACTATCTAGACTTGTTCTTTTTAAAAAAATTGTTTGTATTATAATTTTTTTCATAATAGATGTTTCATAATTGATATTGAGTAACAAGTATTCTGGAATTGTTTTTAAAATGTTTATATTTAAGTACCAGTTCCATGAAATAATTATGCTTCCCCTCAATCCTGATTAACGAAACATGTACTAAAGGACCGATTTGGTTAATGATATGCAGATAATGGGTCATAAAATGATGTTTTGGTATTCCAAGCTTCAGCTCAGGTACCTAAATTTTTCGCGTTCGTTCTCGTCCGTTTATTGCCACATAATAGAGTGGACTGCCAGAAACGTAAACAAAGTTTTATTACTGAACAGGTATAGGCGAAGCTCGATACTTTTCTGAGAAATGAAAATAATTTTTCAATAGGTATGCGATGCTTATTTCATCGATGGTGCAATAAACATCATACACATTGAAAAATTTTAATTTCTCAGGAAAGTATCGAGCTCCGCCCATATCTCTGCTGTTGAAAACATTGATTTGTAACTCCATGAAATCAGTAGATAATACCGCTCAACATCTTTTACCAAACACACCGCGATGTTATTATTTTACAGCGTTTCCTTTTACCACTCACACAATTTGGTTAACACCACCAAATTTTTTACAGTGTACAAGTTTCCTAATTGTCGTGAAATTTTTATAAAAAATTGAAATATTTTTCAATAAGATACGTAGTAAAATTTTCAACTATGATGAAAAACTTTCAAAAATCCTCAAAGAAAGTTCATTCTTGTGCCGATAGCTTCTGCCATATTAACGAGTTTTCGACGATATATCTATCAGCCCATATAAGGATATTTTAAAAAGCATTTTCGACTTATCTATCGAAAGTTTTCGACACGTGTCTGACACGCGGATGTCAGAATTATTCCGTCACGACACGGATAGGCTTTTACTTTCTTTACGTTGAACGTCAACAATTTCGACTTTCGCTCGATGGCGGCATATAATATGAGAACGTATAAAGACTGAATGACAAAATGATAATGGTGAACTGAGAAGATAGTAAAAAAAAAATACCGATTGATGAAGGAGGTGGGCGTCGAGTATCCGAGCTGTAATCTCGATCTTATAACTTTTTCCTGGACAGTTACGACGCTCCGGCTCCTCGAGCTGTGATGGACTCTGGTCGTTCTCACAACTTGATGATAGTGCTGATGTTGCTTCTGCGAGCTCGGAGCACCAGCGACGAGTCTGTCACGTGGCTCGACCATCGTAAGGCCGAACATCTTTTCCCTCTTTCACTTTTATTCCCGTCTCGACACGGACGCGAGCACACTCGGACTCCCTCAATTTCCTCCCGACTCTCGCATCACGTTTTTTCGACACTGTCCTCTTTTTTTTAAATTATTTTTATTCCCTTTTTTTCCCTTTCAGTCACAGGGCCCGCACGAGTGCACCATTTCCAAATTTTTCTCCGTCATTCTGTCCGGCGAGTTTGCGATTTTTCCAAATCGATATATAACCCCGGCCCGAGACATCGGAGATTCTCTCAACGAATGCAATTGTCACTCCTGTTTATCTTCGTTTCTCTCAGAAATACATTTCTGTATCCAGTGGACCTGTATAGGAACACACAATTTTCGCGATAAGAGAGCGTGATGACGGACCGACGAGGCCGTTCTGTATTCAAATTATTCGAAACATTCGCGTGAGCGACTCGCCCGAGAGTTATTCTCGACTGTGACGTCCCGATCGCGGACTTTTGACGCTACGAAAACAAATAAAAGTGGGGTCGGGCGAAACGACTGATAATTCCCGTTTCCGGATTGACAAGTGGTCGAATATCCTGTTGGCCGGTCCAGACGAAATTTTCGTCGGGTGTATATTTTCGGCCGAACGTTTTACCGGAGGTCAAAATTCATCGTCGCAGTTTCTACGAAGAGGACGCGCGGGGTTTTCGCTCGAACGTTATTTTATTTATTGATGCTTTATTTTATTTTCGCCACCGAAATGTTTCTCGCCTGATGTTACGAAGACAATCACTTTCGGCCTTGAAATTTCCCTGCTCGGTTAATTATTCCGCGGTTTCTGTCGGCGTCGAAATTCCTCCACGAAAATAATCCGTTCACATAATTAAACGCTCGTTTAGATAGGACTCGAATGATGAATACGTTTGATTAATTAACTATAACCGACTGGCATGGAAAAAGGATCGTCTTTGCGGCGCCGAGATTAAAAAAACGCCCCTTCCAGTCTCGTATTTTTTTTCCGATTTCGATCGGCAGCGACCGAGAGAAGAAATATTCGCCATTAATAATTAATCGGGCGTGTAGAAGAGAGAGACTTTCTACAGTGACGTCGTGCGGTCTCGCGTGGGAAAACGACGCTCGCGATTGTGCGGAGAGAGAGAGAGAGATTCCTCGATGTCACAATAGAGAGCGGAGAGTGTACGGAATCGATAATCGAGAAATCGATCGTTCCTGTTCACCGATTAGACGCAGAAAAACAAAAATCTTCCCCGATCGCTCATGCGACTGATTAAGGAGAATGAGAAATAAGAAAAATTCGAAAGTGCGCGCAGTTGGAAAACGATCAAAAAAAAAGACGCGATTCCGATACACACTTTGATCGCAGAGACCCGGAAATCGTTTCTCGGAATCGCGACATTACGTTATCGCTCCGCGCAAAAGCTGTTTTCCTATTTTTTTTTCTTCTTCCTCTCGTCTCGGCAAATGTTGACGGAACGACGACGTCGGGGCGCGATTTGTTGTTCATGGTCGGGAACCGGCCAATCGCGTTACTTTCCCGGAGTTAACGCACGATCGGCTTTTTTCCACGCGGCGGAGAAAAAACGACAACGAGACGAGCGAAAAAAGAGGAAAACGTCACGACTTCAAAAGGACAGAGCTCGCTCGGATGCAGTACACAGATTCGAAACGCAAACTTTTCAGCGCTATACCGCGCGCGCCGTACACATCCGGCGGAGTTTCCTATCGTAATCGTACACGCTCTGCATCGAATAAAAAAAAAACGATGTACCGCGAGAGAAAGAGAGAGAATCTTAACGTTCTTGCCATATAAATGCGTTTGCGACTGACCGCGCTCTCCCGTGTCCGGTTTTTACTTCCGGGTTACTTTTTTCCCTTCCTTTCTTCTCTTTCCGGTCATCCCTCTTCTCACCCGGGCAACAATTAACTCGGAAATAATCCTGCAACGCGTTCGACGATACTCCCCGCTAATTTTCGTATACAATTTTCGCTAATTTTCTTCGCAAACAGAATTTTTTGCTGAATTTGTTTTATTTCGGTGAATTCAATTGATTCGGATTTGATTTTATTGGGCTTCGGGCACTTCGGCGCTCTTAAATATGCAAATTTGCGGAAACAAGTCGAGGAATATTCGGATGTTATTACTCATAGCGTTGGATTTGAATTATTTTTGTTTGCGCGTGAATTTCGAGGGCCGCGCGTATACCGTTCGTTAGTTTCTGTAAACGATATGGGACAACATGGCGAGGCGCAACGAGGTCGCACGTACTCGCATTACGAGGTAGCGAAACGAGTACGAACGAAACGTCAAAGCCAATGAATAGTAATGATCGCTAAATCGATTCCCTGGCTTTCGAGCGCTCGGCGCCGTAGGAAAAAACGTCCCCGTGAGATCGAAAATGGGTATACGGAGTGCTCGTAAATTCAGATGAAAAATAATTTACGAGTGCGGTAGAAAAATTTCAGTTTTGTATACGTAACACCGAGCGACTCTCGAGCGTGCACGCCCCGAAGTTTTCAACGACGAGATATCACTCCCGAAACGACGAAACATATTATCCGAAAAGTGAGAGAGATATGGCAATTAAAAATAAAAAAACGGATTAATATTCCCGTGCAGCAGCTTTCACGTTGTGTATTATTAATTAATGGGCTCCGATCTCGATCGATTTCTCCTTGTATCACTGCCGTTTTCACTGACGACGTGTATCCGTCAAATAATTATTCACTCGGCATATCGGGCGATAATTAATATTTACGGGAATCGATAAAGCTTTACGGGTGGGCCGAGGCGAACGAACGAGGGCGGGAACGACTTGGGAGAGAGAAAACGAAAAAAAAAAAAATAGAAAATAGTGAAACCGGGATTTATTCACCATTATATTCGCACGACGAAAAGAAGCAAGTGCACGCGTTCATTCACAGAAGCAAACTATCGCTTCCACGGCTTGCTAAGCACTCCCGATGCCTTCGCTCCTATAAATACACGCGCGCGTGCACACATTTTTACACGGTAACGAACGGCCGCGCGGGCGAGTGTGTGTCAGCGTAGAACTCTCTTCTCCATTTGCCGTTATGGCTCTGATACGGTAATGGAACTGTCAAACCTGCGAGAAAGAGTGGGAAATTCCCTCCCGATTCCACGCTCTCCCTCCCTTCCCCCGCGTCTCATCTCACCACTTTTTTCTCGACTCCCACTACGACGCGTGACAATACCGATAGCGAATGTCCGCTCCCGATGACCGAGCACTCGTGTTCCACTTCTTTCGATTTTACTCCAATTTTATCGTTATCCGTGCAAAAAATAATCACGAGATAACGAAATGTATCTCGGGGAAGCCTCGAGAACCAATCACGACAGTTGGAATCGTTTATAAAAATTTTTTACATTTTTGTCTGTCTGAGTATGTGAATTTCTACTAAGTGGTTTCAAAGTTATTGTCAGACCGAAGGAGGTCGTGCCAGTATTGAACAGACGAAGTGTAGTTTTTATTTATCATGGAGTGTACAATGTTTTTGATGGTTTATATTCAATGGTTTGTCACTCGATATTAAAATTCAAAACATTTTTAATTGATATTAAAGCTAGCACGAAATAGCACCTTATAAGGTGTTTCGTGACTTACGTCTAAATTTGTCGAAATGCTGAATAATTATTTTTGAATGTGAAACACGTGAATACCAATTTTTCGTATACATTTCATTTCCATAATTTTCGAGCAATAGGTCAAAAGATTATAGTCTTCGTGTGACTATCAGATTTTGGTTTTAAAAGTGAAACTTTATCAATTAATGATTAAAAGGCAACCTGGACAAACTTGATAAATTCATTTATCAAGAAATTAAAAAAAAATCTAGAATTTTACTCGATGAATTCTCATCACTTTTCCAATCCCCATATGTCGCATGCGTACCATATTTTCTACTACGCGCTTCTATCTCGAGCCACCTCAAGGAGCGCCGAGGAGATAAGATTTTTGGGACAATGAACAGAGCGTCGTAATGAAATTCCGACGACCTCCATAGAGTTCCCTTTTTTCCCAATTCCCATCAGATAAATATATATCTTTTTCGTACGAAAACCAACAGAGATCGTTGTCGTTCCGAATGAAAATCCGAGACAGTGTATAGAGAAGATAAGAATACATTTTCATTTCGAGGAAAGATAAAATCAGATCGAGAAAATCCGAGTGTTTCAAATGATTTTTCGAACATGCTTTTATTATCGGTGAAAATCTGATTGCCTTCGAGTGCAAGGAGGAGGGAGGGGGGATCATTGTTCGGATGTACGCTTGCCGGGGAAGAATGAGCTCACGTCGGATAAACACAAGTGAATAACGGTGCATTTAGAAATCTATATCACGCGCGCAATCGGTGCGTACAGCACGGACTGGTGAGTGCACACGCGCTTCGCACGGTCCGATCTCTCGGCTTCGGCGTGAGCGAGCGTCGATTCTCACTATTTATAAATAGGAAACGCGCGTGTACAAAAAAGTGCGTGACTTAGCGATGATCGCGGGGACGGTCTGACCCGTACGTACTTTTTCCACTTGAGGAGAAAACGCATCGCGTCGCGGCTCTTGCCGTGTATTTTTTTCGATCGCGCGACGAGCCACCGTTTTGACCCAAAGTACCGCTCGGACTTATCACCGCGTGTATTGGAAATGCGGGTCACGTGACCGCTTCCCCTCACGTCGCTCGCAGACAGCGGTTCGCCGGGGCGTAAGCAGAGAGAGCGAGAAGGAAACCGTACGACCGTGTCGTCCCCGTCGATATCGCGAAAGCGATGCCAAGGTGTACGCAAACTCGGATCTCATCGCGTCGTTTTTCGTCCTTTTCGTCATCAGCGTTCCCATAAAACCCGGGAGAACCTCGTCAGGAAGCGGAAATAAATATTCAAACGGACAGCGAGCGTTTCTTCTCTCTCTCTTTTCGGGACGTGATTAAACTTTTCGAGGATGAACTCGCGCAGGAAATGAGACGACACGGTGTGTTGAAAAAAGACGTACGCGCTGCTTTTTTTTTCTCTCTCTCTCTTTTCGCATCCCCGCTGAATCGTATTTATGGAGAGAGGTATTGATTTTCAGGGGAAACGAGCGGTCGTCCGTCTCATTGTAACAGGACGACACGCGCGTTTCTATAAATACGATATTGTATGCGCTCGAGAAATATCTCTTGGGCTGCGGACGATTCGCGGACTCGAAACCGCGCCTCGGCTCGTTATTCTACGCGGTATCGTAATACAGGAGGCGCGGCCGCCGCGGTACGTTTTTCTTTCTGTCGGAGAAGAAACCGAAGCTTTTACGTGCTTATTTGTTTTTTACCATTCCCGGAATCAACCTCTCTCTCTCTAGTCCCTGAACGTCTCTATCCTTTTTCTCTCGTTTTCGCCGCTCGAAAAATCTCAGGTCAGATTCTCTATTTTCGCGAGAATTAATTTCGAGATTACGAGCGTCTGGGCTAAATTAATTGGACCGCCGTGAACATAAATTCTGGACTGACTGAGATTTAAGACAGTTCGACAGTAAAAATAATTTAAGAAAAATTATATACTTTTTGCAGAAAAATAAAATGAATCGATCAAAAAAAAGTTAAATAATTCTTTAAAATTCAATAAAGAATAGAGTAATTATGATTATTTTATGATTATTGATAATATTTTTAAAAAATTCATAAATTTCTATTTAAAAATCCATAATTCTCTTTTTTTTAATCACAAACTTTTATCTAAAGATTTATAATTCATTCTGTCAAAAACTTCATAAACTACTATTACATAAAGATTGGTGCAAAATTCTAGACAGCTTTATCGTCTAAAAATCGAGATAGTTAATCTAAAAAAAATTTAACACATATGCAGACTCTTTATGATATGGTACAAAAAGTAATAATTGTCAACTATACAAATGTCTTGATTTCTCAATGGTTTTTTTTATTTTGGACACACTTGAGCGACGCGTTAAAGAACATCCGTGCAAATTTTCAAGAAATTCAACAGAAAATTATTTTCGCCATAAAAAAACCGTGGTAGAACTGCCTTAAATTGCGATGAAAAATATTTTTTCGAGTCTGCAATCTTTTTGTCTTCGCCGCTTCGTTTCTGCAACCTTCACCTCAAAACTTACGATCGCTATCTCGTGAATATGACAATTACCGTTGGACACTTGTGTAACGACGCTCGTACGCAGAGGTGCACGTATATGTATATACGTTCACGCGCATATTTATTATTTTCTATGCGAGGAAGTCTTTTGGCATCGTTCTTGAGCAAGTGACTCGAAATGACTCACGCGACTGTATGGAAATCTTCGCGTCTCCCACGTTTCCTAGACGATCCAAGTTGACCCTAACCGTGTCAGGGATACCCAACTTTAATTTTATTTTTCATCGTAAATATAAAACAAATAAGTATCCTTTATTTTTCTTTAAATTTTCTATATATTTGTCCAGATTTTATACGAAAAATTACCGTATATGTTTTTTTTTTCGTATTCTGGTATAACAGTTTGGAAAAATTTGTTGAGAATTTTTCATGCAAAATATGGTAAATTTACTTGTAAAATAAATTGCTATGATTCGTATGAAAAATCTTTAAATATTAACAATACATTTTGATGAGAGTAGGGAAAAAAATGGAGGTATATGTTTCGTTTAACACTCTATAAATGAGCAGACATTTATTTCTTTCAATTTTTTTAAAGCTACGGGTGTATAACGTGATTACGGTAGAAAATTTGGCTCGGTCAGTCGGGATCTACGAGTCTAAGCCAGTGGGTAAAGTCTGGCACGCTCGAGCGGAGATACCGATAAATTAGCCCGTGGCAAAAGTAAAAGTTACCGAGAGAAAGCTCCGTGGATGTGTACGCGCGATATACGTACACAAAAGAGAGTATATGCATAAAAACATGAAAAGGATCTTTCGCGGCAACGCTTATATTTTTTCCCCGCTTCCCGATCCTCTTTCTCCTGACCCGTTCGCCTCTCGCCATTTTTCTAAACGGCTAAAATCCCATTATGAGCGCCGGGAGAGATCTCTTTTGTTCCTTTCCATTTCCAGCTCTCTTTCATTTTTAATAAATCGCGTCGCCGGTGACCTGCAGGGTGTGCCAGGAGTGGCAATTAACGCTCCCGATTGGACTCGCGACCGGGAGCGCGTCCATTTTTTATTTCAATTCCCAGGATATCGCGTCTGCATCACGCGTCCGAGTTTCGGCGAGCACTATATTTCAGAGATGCTGCGATTCAGTGAAAGTGCATCGGGAAAGTATGGCGAATTGATTAGAAAAATAAAAACGAATGGTTTACGTGACTTCGCGGCGAAAAAAAAGTCCGATCGAGATCGTAAAATTATTCAGAGAGCCAGAAACGTTTCTGGATGCAAAATTAATCACAAAGATGTGAAATATATGCGGAGAACGCCGTCACACTCTGATAAAAACGTGACTTTGGTCATGTAAAAAGAGCAGAAATGAGAGAGGATGAAATAAAAAAATAGGAATGGAAACATCGATGGAAGCACGTTGCTCGCGGCCAGAGTACAATATTCGTCGACTCGCCCCCCACCCTCCGTTTCTCCTTTTTATATCTAGGATAATAAGTCGGTGGCACGCGATCTTCAAAGAAGTTGCTCGAGCACGACTGCATAACTCTATCCGTAACGCTATTTTTTTCCCTCTTCAGGAGCAGCGAAAAAAAAGAGTAAAATCAATCACGAGTGATTTCTCATCTTGAAACTTTCTTCAATCGACGATATCGCGGCCAATCCGAATAAAAGAGTTCACACGACGAATCGAGAACAAAAAGCGCGAATAATTTATTGAATACTTATTATTACAGTTTGGAAATTCAAAAGATTTTTTAATATATAAAAAATAGCAACTTTGATCATTCAATAATTATATAATTACTATACGTCTCGAACGAAAAATCCTCAAATTTTTCCAAACTGTTACCACAGTACAAAAAAAAACGTAGTAACTTTTCGTATAAATTTTTCTCCGAGTGATCTTCCCCAAATTTAGCCGCGTCTCGAATCGACAGTCTTTCGAACATGAGCTGTAAAAAAAAAATAACCGCCTCAACGCGAAATAAAATAAATGTCGCTGGAGTCGCTGAGCAAAATAGTGCCGGAAAGTGGGCGAGAGACGAGTAATGGGTTGCGTGTGTTAATGATTGTCTGGTGTGGAAAAAAAGCGCGGGGAAAAAAAGATTTTTAGTTAAAGAAATATATAACGACGGAAAAAAAAATTTTTTTCGACGATATTACACGCTCGGTTACGCCCTTTTTCTCGATCCTCGCTATCTGAGGAAAAAAAAAACGAACGTCCGCGAGCGTCGAAGAGATCACAGCTGACCCTGACGTTTGTAACAGTCGCTACCACGAGCACGCCCGATACGTCATCCTCGCTTTAACGCTTTTACGCTTACGTACACAAACGCCGGGGACGCGAAAAGAAAAAAAAATAAAAAATAACGAACGGAACGACGCACTCACACACGAAGAACGGTAATGCCAGGTCATCGTTATCGTTAACGATCCTACCAACGCAAATCACACATTAAACATATATAACGAACGCCTCATCTTTTCCCTTTTAACGCTACAGGTTTCACACCTTGACACTGCCTACGCTCCCTTTCCGTCTATTTTTCCCTTCGGCTCTCGCCCGTCGTCGATTATACAATCCGATTTCGAAAGCACTCCGTTACCAACTCGCACTCGCTCGCGTTACCTTCGAAGAACCACACGAAATCGATGAAGTTCCTTCAAGAATTCGTGATTTCACGAATTAACGACGTTTTTTTTTTATGATCGGACGTCGCGCACCGGGAAGGTCGGGCGAAATGTCGCGCACTGTTTTTTAAATATTTCCTCGCGATGCGCCACGACGAGGCGTCGAAAGCGTAATCTCTCGCTGGAAGATTAGTGTCGGCTTTATCGGGGATTCGAAAATTTCTGCTCGCGAGGAATAAAAGGCCGGCGGGCGGGGGGAGGGGAGAATACACGGTGGAGGAGGAAGAGGAGGAGGCGAGGCCCCCGTTCCGGCGCGTGATCGGCACTTCGCGGTTTAAGCCTGACTGGCCGCGACGATGTTGCTCGCGAGCCAGCTAAGTCCGCGCGGGCTTATGCTCCTTTTGCCCGCTCCAACGCGCTTCCACGAGACTCGCTGGGGGTTCCTCTCCGCCGCCGTCACCGCCGCTCTCTCTCTCTCTCGCTCTCGCGATCCCTCCTTTTCTCTTTCTATAACTCGATTTGTGCTCATTGTGCTACATAAACCTGTACGTGTGAGAATAAATACTCGCGCACGTGTGCAGCCGAGATACGCCGCTCGCGGATCATCGTCGTTTCTTCTTTTCGTCCGCGTTTCAAATGAAAACAGAAAAGAAAGAAAAACATGCTCTCCTTTTTCAATAATAATTTTTTTTTGCGACGGTACGATAAGATTTTATGAACATTCTCGGGTTTTACTTTCGTACGATCGTTCTTCTGTTCTTCGATAAATTTTACTCCATTTTTTTTTGTATTTTTTTACTGCTCTTCTTTCAAAACTTCTAATTATTTGGAGAAATAGAAAAAAAAACACTGTATCTTTCTTCAATCATAATTTTTGCGATGGCGGTACGATAAGATTTCATGAACAATCTCGGGTTTTAGTTTCGTGCGATGGTTCTTCTGTTCTTCGATAAATTACTCGATTTTTTTTTGTATTTTTAGCACTTTCTTCGAAACTTCTAATTATTTGGAAAGATAAGGAAAAACACACTGAATCATTTTTCAATAATAGTTTTTAGTGATGGCGGTACGATAAGATTTTATGAAGCTTTTTCTTTCATGACATCATTATCCTTTTCTTCGATAGATTACTCGATTTTTTTGGTATTTTTACTTTTTCAAAACTTCTAATTGTATCTAGAAACTTTTCTCAATAATAATTTTTGCGACTATAAGATTTGGTGAACAATATTGTGTTTTATTTTCATAATAATTTTTCTATTTCTTTCGATAGATTACTCAATTTTTCTTGGATTTTTAACACTTTTTTCAAAAGTCCTAATTATATAATTGAAGAAATAAAAAACACATTATCGCATTTTACTTTCGTATAAAGATAATTTTTTTCTGATAATAAATCATACTCGATTATTTGTATTATTTTAGCACGTTTTTTGAAAACTTCTCGTAATTATCCGGGGAAATAAGAAAAACAGGAAATTGATTGAATTGCGCAAAAGTATATGGAAGAAACGTCCATCGGGTATTCTTGCGAAAGGCGACGACTGAACACAATTCTTTTCTTGTATTTTCAGTCGCGCGAGTGACAAGCGAGGCGAGAGCGAGAGGGAAAGTCAAATGCGAGAAAAAACGAGGGAGCTCCGAGGGATTTTCTATTCAAGATTATCGACTGGCCTATTTACCATTCCGCGCGTGTATAATATCGAAATTTAGAGGAAAAAGAGAGGACACGGAATAGGCGCCAATTTCTTCGACTCGCTATTGAAAATATTTTTTCAACTCAAATTGGGTCTTAACAAATACAGACGAAAAAATATGGAGAATAAAAAGGGCAAAAACTTTGAGATTTTTTTCATGAAAATAATGATCTAACTGAAAAAATCTTCGTTGAAAACCGTCCGAGAGAAAAAATGCGCAAAGTCTGGAAATCGCGAGCCTTCCGGACCGTTCTTGTATTTCATTATAAGTGCACGTTGGATGTCGAGTTTTTATACGTTTCTATCCTTGTCGCAAAAAACGTTTGAACGTTCTCGGCACGTATTAGCGTCGAATGCGCGCACGAGCGGCCCAAAATAGGTAATCGAGCGCGCGTGTCGCTCGTCTCGAAATTCCCGTCTTCCTTTTAATTCGCGAATTAAAATTTTCGGCGTGTCGACGAATAGAAAGAGAAAAAAAGCGCCGAAAAGCCTTTCCGAGTCTCCGCATTGCGTTTCTTTCGCTACATTTTCCTTTTTTGATCTCGCTTTTCGTGCGAGAGAACGTTTTTGACGCCTCACCGAGAGTGCAACGTCACGAGCAAATCGCCGACACGAGAACGAAATCGAAAAAAGGAAAGTTCTCGCTCGGAGGTAAATAAAAATTCACAGCAATTATGAAAATTTTTTAAATGTCAAAATAACGATTTTATTTCTTTATTGTCCCGAAAAGTGAAAATTTTTTTATTAGCGTCGTGCGAAGCGATATAATGAAAAGTGTCCAAAAGAAAAAAAAAACACTTTCTTATCTCGAAAACGTTCGACACAAAAACGAAATCACGAAGACAAAAAATCGTCAAAGCATGATAAATAATTTTTCGAAAATATTTTTCATTCTTATTCAAACTGGATTGATTCGTGCTAAATTAATTGTATCAACGGCGCCGTATCAAATGCTCGCGAAGTGAAAAATCCAAGCTGCGAAATGACCTGTACGGTCTCGCTGGCTGGTACGACTAATCAGAGCTCGTTACGTAAGACTCCGAGTACACATTTACGCACTAACACACTCGTGTGCTTAACCGAGTACCGAGTAATACAATTTTAAAATATACGTCGGCTCGTCTCATGTTATTCATCGGCTAATGTCTCGTGGAACCGTCGGGTGAAACCAAATTCTCTATACAATTTGTCAGCTGAACGGTTTACACATTCTATATTTTGAAAGGGAAAATAAATTCTTTCCCATTTTTCTCGAATCGAGATAACTTTTTATATAGAGTAATACTTAATTCTATTTGGAGATTCGAATAATTTTCATCTCGTTATTTGAAAACTCAGGTAATAAATTTGTTTTTTTTTTTCGTGACTGCTTCGCCTGGATCTATCGTTTATATTTAATGCCGGCGAGCACAATGACACGGCGATAACACCCACGAGACTCGTTTCTTCATCATTGACACAGTCGCGGAACAATCCTCGTGACTGCGTGACTTCTCGAAGACTTTTCTCGATTTTCATATGAAATTTTTTCCTCATCTCGTCATAATTTTTTTTTGTAATTAAAAAAAAATTGTGAATAAAAAACCAGTTTATTTATATATTTCGTTATATTGTTTTTTAACGTGGGCTCGTTTTACGATTATTTGTACAATTATTTTTTGAATAGCAACGTTTTTTTATGTAATTTATGCAAATAGACACGTTCATGCGGATTATTGTTAATTTTATGGTTATTAGGTAATATGCAGATGGGGCCGTGGGAAAATTTTAATCGAACATGTGTCGGAAAATTGGTCCTTTGTCTCAATTTTCGGAGAGAAAATAGTGAAATCGCGGAGGTTGAACGAAAGACTTTGAAATGTTAATGGTTAGTTTAGTGCTGGCAATAGCAAGAGTAAATTTGTATAAAACAGAAAGTCCGTAACTTTCATCGCACGACGTCGCTACGGGTCGAGACCCCGTGATTCTCGGACGTTCGGTTTTTCATGGAAAGTCCGAACAAATAAAGCGTTCCACCGGAATGACAAACGACTGGAGACCGAAAAAAAAAGAAAAAGGAAGAAGAGAAAACAAAGTTCGATCTACAAACAGAGAAAAAAATAAAACGAGAGTAAAGAGCGAGATTCTCGCTCAATATTTCTCGAAAAATTCGAGTGGGCGCGATCGTCCCTGCATCGAGTTAAAAAGAAAATATTTGAAGCTGTTCACACTTTTCTCGTCTATCAGACGATCGTTATTACAGGCACAGCTTCCTACACGTTACTTCATAGAATCGAGAGTGGCGTGGGTCGATACTTTGCTCTCGATTTAATGAATGCCCAGCGATGATGATCGCGTTAAGTTATCAACCTGAAAAATGTGTCGAGCAGATTTTATTGCTCCCATAACTGGACTATACGCGGGATAAAAAGATGAAACTAGACTTCAATAATTTCCCACTTAAACATATTGAATAAATTAGGAAGCAATTGTTTTACTTGAATAATTTTCAAAAAGTCCTTTTACTGGAACCATTTTTTTCCAGAGATAAAAGGATGAAGCTAAAATTATTATAATTATTTACATTATAATTACATTTTATTTTGAATGGAAGCAATAAAAAAGTAAAAAATTATTTTATCCTGAACTTTTTTATGGTACATTTTGTCGAGATCATATAAAAAATGATTTGAAATTGTAAAAGCCACGATTCTACATAGTGATCGAAATTGAGATTTAAATGGTAATTGAATGTTGAAAAGGAAGGGTTCTGTAAAAGACAGAGTTGACACGAAAAGCCAAGTTGTATACACTTGAGCGTTTATTGTTGGCTTCAGAGCGCTCCCCGGAGAAGTGCAGTGCAATGACGGGGAAACGACCTTGCTTGTAATTGTGCAACGTCCATAGGAGTGACCTAGTCCGAGCAGTTTCATGCACAGCTCGCCATTCACCGCGATCCATTCGATATACCAGCCAGAAAATCATTCAACGACCTTTCAATCTCTATTCAAATATTTTCGATCCTTCCGATTATTATAATTATCGGTTATTCTTAATTAAATTCCACGAGATGAAGATTTTTTGTATTGCTCAAGAATTTCATATTGAATTTCGATAAAAGAATTGCTCATGCTGCTCAAGAATTAAATTAAATTTCGACGAAAATATTATTCGAACTGCTCAAGAATAGTTAAAAAAAGAACTTGGGACATACGTGAGTCTTCATGACAAATTAATAAAATTTATATTTAATATTTTCGCGAAATAACTTGTCAGCTTTTTATAGACAATTTGCAAATTCTAAAAACAATTTTTTACACATTTCGTAACAACATATCAAAAATGAACTTTTATAATTTTTGAAATAATGTCAATTCCTTTATAAATTAAATATTGAAAAGAGACCCAAATAGGTAAAACACAAAATTCGTAATAATTCAAAAGCGTATATAAATAATAAATTAAATTTATTACGGACGTGAGAATTCGCTCTTGTTTATGAATATTATTCTTGACGTCTTTTGGAATTCGCGGAATTATTCGCGACCATTCCTATGTATAGCCTCGATAAAATAATCGATACAGCGTATTTTTGTTCGGTAACCAAGCGAGACACGAAGGTTGGCACGATTCTCGCGTACTTTTGGAATATTCGTGCCAATTGAAAACGCTTTTCGTATACGCGAATGCCCGAGTTCTGAGCTTTTCGATGCTCCGAGAGAAAAGTGGCGCGACGCGTAATGGGTAATAATTGAGAGGTCGGATTTAATATAGTCTTGAACGCTCCGGCTGAAATCTACCTCTCATATATCCTAGAAATTTCATTATGGAAATAAGTACATTAGCGAAGGTACGCCATCCTGACCGATATTTTCAACAGGTCCTCGACCATCCGACGAGTGCCTCAAGACCCAACGAGAAAAAAAATTCTTCGCTCGTTTAATTAATTTTGCGATAAAACCTGACACATTTTCAGAATTTCCGATGTAAGATAATGAGAAAATGAACAAAGCTCCTATAGCAGATTTAAAAAAAGAAAGGGACACTTTATGGAATGAAGAGTGTGCACAAAAGAAAATTAACAAGAGAGAAAAAAAGCTAGAAAAGGTTTTACATAATTAATTTTCAAATATTAAATGTACGAGCTTTTATTCACTACATTTACTCGTAGCATGTTTTTGATTATCACTGAAAAGAAACTCACTCGACACTTGTCACTTCCACGCAAAAAGGAACGATTATAAAAGAATATGTTAAAATAGCGAAAGGGAAATATTACGAGATGGAGAATACGAAAAGGAATTATGAGAGGAAAATGTTTACAAGTTTTAATACGAACTTTATTTAAATAAAAATAAAGTTTAATATATTACTGTTTTTCAAATGGACTAAAAGTATAATACAATTAGTAAAAAAATAAGGTATTTCCAGATGTAACATTATAGATATATGAAGATGTAAGATTTAAAACTGGGGCACTAACAATTTCTTTGCTTGCAAATTTATGAACCATCATGAGAGTTTTCTCAACAAATATACATTTTATTTTATTATTTATCACGTAGATATCTCAAAAGCTTTTCGTTTTTTTATTTTACAACTATTTTCATAATTATAAAAAAAAGCCTATGAATTGTTTAGAAAAATTTGTATGGGGTTAAGAAAAATTATTTTATACGCATTTTTATTTTTTTATACACAAGACAAATAATTTCAGTCCATTTTAAAAACGTATAGCAAATATTTATTAAATAAAAACAAATATAGACAATTATTTTCTGCTTTTGAAATTAAAAATCGATTGCAAAGTAGGTAACGGACAGAAAAACAGACAGACGAGGAAGTGAGTTGATAAAAGCGTGTCGTAAAGAAGAAAAAAAAATTTACGATCGATCGGATATATGAATGCTGAGGAAACCCGACAGATAATAATCGGCGGGACGAGAGATCACTGAACTCGTGATCGAGCGAAATGTAAACAAGGAAGAAAATGAGGGAAAAGGCTACGGGCAGGGGTGGAAGACAGTGAGAAGTCACGAGTGAAAAGAGACGACTGTCCCTTTCGATCGTATCTTTTGTTTTGAACTTGGCAGATAGAAAAACAGGAGAAGAAAGAGAAGGAGAAAAGGAAACAGGCGAGTTACAAATTTCCCAGCAATTAGAGTTTCGCTCGTACCTCGCACGTTTTATTCTCGCTCGTCTCCTTTTCTCCGTTGTCTTTTTTTTTGCCGAACGACGCATTGTACAAAGTTTCTGCGGTATTGTTAAACGAGAGACAGGATAAGAGGGACGAAGAGGAGCGAGAGAGCGACATTATATGTTAAGTTCGAGCAATTAAGGTTCGTGTACAACGTAATTTAGCATTTCCCACGAAATTACAAATGCGTAATACGCGCGTTATTCGCAGGGCTCCCCCGGGCACGCGGGTACAACGCAGACGGAGGAAACGGATTAATCCTCCTTTTTTTTCTTCTTTCAAGTTCAGGGAAACAATAAAAAATAATTACGAGTATCGGGACTTTTAACGTAGCGGAGAAAAATTGTGACGAATTTGCGAATGTCAGAAATAAAATGAGCGTTCGGAAGAGTAAAGTACGATAAATAATCGTTGTGAAGCATATTTTTTTCTTATAACACGTTGAAAAAATTTTGTTATACAATACGAAATCAATATTTTTTGTTGATTGTACATATATACTACTCCCTTCAGAATTTTCGATTTCAAGATCTCATTTAATCAGATCTTTTATGCTGACATGCACTGATGGGTCTCGTGGATCCATGCAAATTTTTAAATTGTGATATCTTTCTCTTTTGATGAAAGTAACTTTATTAAGGGTGATTTTTAAAGATTTTTGAAAAACTAAGCGAATAACGCAAGAATTACATTAATTCATCAATTTTTTAAAAAGTTATCACGACTTACAAATTTTTGAAAAAATGAGAAGTGGTATGTAAAAAAATATACCTTCAAAAATTTGCAACATTTTTAAAATTTTTTTTTCGATTTTAAGAGATACGATCAGAAATTTCCTGTTGATAATGAAAACGCCAATTATTCGGGGCTCAACGCATCAAGAATTCATATTAAAAAACTCAAAAAACTGGTCCAAAAATCAGATTTTTGATTTGTTGATATTTGGCCACAAGTCAAATATCACGTCAATCTGAAAATATGCCAAATTTTATGCGAAAAAGTTCAAAAATAATTTTCACGCGATAAACGAACGAATCTTTAAAAAAATTTCAAGATCTCAATAAATCTTTACCTTGACACTGCTAGTAGGAAAAATTCGTCTGCAAGGTTCTCCGCAGAACAAATATTGAAGAAGACTCTTCACTCACCTGAAACAGAAAAAAATAAGCGTACATCAATCGAAAGGAAAACGAGACACGTTTTTTTTTAATTTTGAATCACGCACGGCGTTGTGGGGGTCAGGGTATTTTTAGCTGGACGATAAGAGCGATAACGATCGAACTAATGAAGGCCGATTAACCGGGCGATCCGAAGAGGATAAACATCATAAAACCGACCGAAGAAGGCACTCTGCTCCGTTCCCCAATAAAATAGATTAAAGTTCCAAAGCCCCGATGAGATTTATCAATTTTATTTTTCCTCTCCCGAATTCAAACGCAAAAAAGATATATAAAAATAATAATATCATCCGTAATCTCGAAATGTCTCACCTGTAATTGTATTTCCGACACAGAATTCGCATGATGCACATTTTTAGATCGATCATATCCAGAAAATTTCGTCATCGGCTTATCAAGGATTTTCGAGTCATTGTCAAAGGCTTATTCATTTTGCACCGAAGTTGGGATGCACCAGAGGTTTCAAAACACACACGAGTCCGTGGGAAAAAAATGATCGACGAATCGTTCGATAAGTCATCGAAAAAAAATGAAAAGGATTGCAAAAAAGTTCACTAGATAACCTCTCATCTATGTGTATACGTGGGCAAACACGGGCGAATGCACACGTTTTCCGAACGCAGGAAGAGCGAGCGACCGCTTACGAGCTCGTTGGCGAATACAAATTATAGAGTCGACGATATAAACTCGGCGATTCTCTTTATCTTATCAGACGCGGTGGGAGCCTCGGCGTCACGATCAAGATAAGGAGATGACTCAAGGAAACTGTGAACGAAAAAGTAGGGGAAAATAACCGCGAATAAAGGCGCAACGAGATAAAAGGGAAATTGAAAACAAAAAGAGCGAGACGAGATGAGAGATTAATAAAAATTCCAATCTTCTGTATTTTCCTCTCCTACGATTTTAATTACGGAGCGAAATGAATATTTTAATTAGCGCCGAATCAAAAGTATTACCTGCTCTCGTCTCGTAGCGCGTATATATATAATTGATAATTCCCATTTCTCTCTGTCTTTAATTAATCATCGCTCTCGAACGATACGGAAATGAACGCCTACTCCACCGATCGAGTTCCACGCACTCGCCGGGGAATCCGCCCACCGGCTGAATTTTCCGGACACCGTTTCAACGTTTTAGCACGAAAAACAGAGGCGCGACGAAATAATCACTGTATATCGGATATTTGCCTCCGTGTGCAAAAACCGCACGGATTCATCCCCCGTTTTATCTCCCTTTTATTCACTTTTCATCGGATATTTCACCAGCAACTTTCGACACTCAAAAAAAAAAATTGAACAATAATCATTATATAGCTGTGAAAAAAATAACAGAGCGCTCGTCGAAGGTACAAAGAATGTGGAAAAAAAATTTTATCGAAAAACTTTAACCCTTCGGAGTGCATCGCAATTTTGATAAACCGCGGAATGGAGAAAAAATTGGAGTTTAATGAACCAGTATTATACTTTTTAGTGAGAAAAAATTGAAAAATATAAATAAAAAAAATTAAAAAATGGGAAAGAAATAAATGCCTGGTGAATTTTTTCCAATGAATTCCTGCTGACGGGCTGTGCGAGAATCTAACGAAACAGGGGATAAAATCGAGAATTAAATTTTTCCGGAATATGGGCTGGAGTTTTGGTCAATGATCGGACCAGAGAACCGATGCAGCGGATCGCGTGTGTTTCAGTGTGTTTTTTCGTATCGTCGCGTGTTTTTTCGTCCCTGGCGAGAAGAGGGGTGGATCGGGGGTGAGGCTTTTTCGTACGGGCGAACGACTCGCCACGTTAAGGTCGTAAAAGCTTTGGCGATCAATAATAACCCCCGTATCGTCGAGGGACAAGGATGAGAGAGAGAGAGAGAGAGAGAGAGGGGAGGGGGGTGGGCTCGGCTCGAGGGCTTTGGGCTCAGGCAGCAGAAGCAGCGAGCCAGAAGAGCCGAGACAAAGACGACCGATCCTCGAAATCGAAAGTGCACCGCGCTATAATATCCCAAACACGGCCTGTCGTGTGCCTTCTTCGAATACACATCGTTATATTAAAAACTCTTTTTCCTTTTCTCCCTCTTTCTCTCCCTCAGTCTCCAAAACATCTGACTACTATTTTTTCATATATATATTTCTCAAAAGTAATTTTTATGATAATGCTATAAAAATGAAATTGCATGTCAATGACAGAAATAAACTGCAATATATTTTATCTTTATTATGCTTCCAATTTTTCGTATTGTTTGTTCCTTTATTATTTTAAGTTGAAAGATTTTTGGAAAATAAAATATATGTAATTTTAAAAATAAAATTGTAACTGAATGAGAGAAATAAACTGTTATATTTATCGTTTCAATTTCGATTTTATAAAAATATATCTGATTCCTTTATTATTGTAAAGTTAGACGTTTCTTTGAAATTGAGTCATTTATTATAAAAATTGGAAAAGAAATTGAATTTGTGAGAATAACTGATGTTAACTAATTTGAAATAAAAATTTGGAGATTATTCAAGAAATGAAATTAGAATGATCAGACTTAAAATTTTAGTAAACTTAATGTAATTTTTTAATGAGACATTTATAAATTCGTCCTAAATATAAATAACATGTGTAAAGACCATTTTTAAACCTTTATCAAAATTGATGCGTTTTATATGCGGGTTTCATAATACTTTACAAATGTGACAAATTCTCATGAAATGTACCTGCATTTTCGATTGCTCAAATAAATAAATAAATAAAGCCTCAAATATTTAATTCACTTAAAATATGCATTGAAGCTGTTATTCGATATTACAGCATAAATACAACAACAAAAAATTCACCAGATCGATTATCACAAATAAAATCACTTATTGATATCATCAATAAATATAGGCAATATTCGTCGAATAAAAAGTCAAAGAAGTTTCCAATATTCTGTAACGAAAGAAATTAATATATCAATTAATGTTATTGCAAATTCTTTATAAAATATTTTTTTAATTTAAAAGTTTCTCGATAATTGATTAATAAAAATGCTAATAAAAAAATGTAAAAAAAAAGTAGAAAGATGACGAAATAATTTCGCACCGTGTATAGTTCGAATTAATTGGGGTATATATTTCTCGTTGAGAGTGAAGAACCAAAGTGTCGGAAAAGTTTTTTTCGTTGGGCGGAGTATGGCTCGTACGATTACGCAGTAAGTTGAACGTGTTCGTGCGCCAGTGGGATGAGTGCATGCAATAAATAGCGGACTAGAGCAAGGGGGCCGACGTGTACGAGAGTCATCGTCGTAGTTGGTATATAGATCGAGATGAGGGTTGCACCACGAGCCTGCCGGTAGTTGACGTTTTTACCCTCCGCCAGAAGCACCAGCCTCGCCCCCTGCTTCACCCCCCCTTTGCCAATTTCTCATCAAGCACGTTAAATTCGTAGACGCTTTATTACACTCCGCAGATTGAAATTTCAAGCCGAGCACGTCAGATGCATCGAGATATTAAAAAAAGAGAGAGGCTCGCGAGAAACGACGTATTTTTTCATAAATTTGCAATCAGAATATATGAATAAAGAAAAAAAACAGACATTAATTTCCCTTTCTTCAGCCTTCAAAGCGAATTACGAGAAATATAAATATTTCTTATTTACCTGCCTCGGGCTCGCGTGAAATTTCGCGAAGAAAGTGCGGAATGATGAGCGAGATTTTTTGGCGAATTTGTGAGAGCTTCCAGCGAAAGCTCGGGCTTGACTGATGCGAGATCGGAGTGGGCGCTAAAGCGACGAGACAGATTTTAAAGCGAACGGAGAGAAAAAGAGCGAGCGCGCGAACGCCCGTATCGACGTACACTCATCGTGTAAATATACGTGTGACAGAGAAAAAAGAAAGAGGGGAGGGAGGGGGGGAGAGAAGAGCGCGAAGAATAAAATAATGGAGTGCGAGAGGAGAGACGCCATCGCGGGAACAACTTTCCATTAACGGTCAAAGGCATCGATTGGCCTTTCAGAAGTTCTCGTATGCATCGTTTCATCGCTATGCTAAACGGGAAACACACGAGGATAATAAATAATAGGCATTACGCTGGTTCTTTGTTACGTGAACAATAAATATACAAATCACGTTCACCTTTTTTTTTGTACTTTTCTCTTGAAATAAATCGGGTACCGTTCGAATTCTTGTGAAGGCGGAAAATTCAAGATGGAAGTCCGAGAATTGATCAAAGTCTGGGGAAGAATGTTTCGAAACTTGTCGAACTCGAATTACTTCCGGGAAAGCGCGAATGAAAATTCGTCTCCCTTGGGAAATCGCTTTGCACGCGGGGTAGCGGCTTATTGCGTTCTTGAATTATTTTCAGTCTTCACAATGTGCCAACAGAAAAACAATATTATTCGTCTCTTCTCCGCGATCACAGAATACATTTTTAACGCCCTGCTATTTAGCTTGACTCGGATGCATTATTCAAGAAAATGTTACAATTTAATTCTCGTTCACCGCTTGATTATCATATCGATGTTAAATTCCGTAATTTTACTAAAACGAGCAACGAACACGATGAAACGATTTTGAAACGATATCATAAATTTTAAACTATTCACTATTCACTAAACTAAACTATTCACTTTTCGTTTGATTAAAAATTACACTGCAGGAACTGACACTCGATTGAACTCGTCGAATTGCTAATAAATGTTTTTCGGTAACGAACTACCTGGTGAGACCCGACACGTCTTACCCCGACACTTGACACCGGCCTACTGATTCCAAAATTTGAAAATTTTTTTTCCTCGTTACGCTCGACGAATTTTCTCTCTCTTTTTTTTTAATGTTTACGATCCCCGAAATATTCAGGTATATTCGTCCATCACCGAGGCTCATTCGTTAAATACTTGAAACATTGAGACGAACATGTGAAGTTAAAATTATCAATTGCCACCCAATGGTGAACATTAATAAATTTTATAGTGATATAAAAAGTAGAAAAGTGAGTTGCAAGTTTTTCTCACATTATTACGCATACAAGTTATAATAAAAGTGAGCTGAGAAATTTTGGCGTATTCGAGGTCCTCCATCCTGATTTTCCGAGAATCGAAAATAAGAAGATTTCAAGTGGTGATATCTTTTCGTGTCCTCGACGAAATTGACTTCATAACAGGGATGGGCAGAGTTCGATACTTTTCTGAGAAATGAAAATTTTTCAATGATTAATGCTTATTTCATTGATAGGGCATTAAAAATCATACATTGAAAATTTTCATTTCTCAGAAAAGCATTGAGCTCTGTTTCCCGTCTCTGCTTCATAATCGGTAATTCCAAAAAAATTTTGTAAGTTGAAATAAATGATTTTAACATCAAGGTCATTACTTCCAAAGCAGCACGTTGAATTTTTTTTTATTAGTAGAGATTAGCCAAGTTAAATCAAACTAATAGAAAAATGTTTTATTTTAGTTTTCGCTTTGGAGTCCATTTTATATATAATATATTATAAAAACTATAATTAACTGAACACTCATCATTAGTGTACTAATAATTATAACTATAATATTTGATTATCTACACTCCAAAGAAAAACAAGAAGACTTTTGGTGAAAGTTCATCGAGATTCAACAGCACAAATTTTCTCGCTGCTTCCTGTCTCGCGTTCGCCCTACAGCTTCCTTATCGCCCTGACGAAAAACTTGGAAGTCCCCGAGTGCGAAGAGACTCTTAACGAGGACGAATTGTATCTCCAGAACGAGATTTGAATAAGTTTCACAAAGGCAGGAGTCAAACTTGCAATTAAATTGTCTCCTCCGTATATCATCGTTGCCTCCGTACATGCGCGCTCCGAGTGCGAAGAAAAGAGCATCCGGATGAGAATAAATGTGTGCGCCGAACGTACAAAATAGACGAAGCGAGTAATTTACAGGGGGGATTATTTCGTCGAATGATTCTCATCGTGCACAGAGAATATATATATTGTGTCGAGAGCGACTGAATGCCAGCGAAAAGTGTAATTATCGGCGAAACTGGCAGCAATTACACCTTCTTTTTTTTCATGGCGTCGTTGAGAATTGCGACACGTGACCTTTGTGTATAAAGGGAGGAAAAGGTGCAAGATTATATTTATACAATATATACACGACATATATAAAAATATACACAACATATATAAAATATGTACACAACATATATATACAATTGTATGTATATGTTATATAAACATTCGGATGTATTTAAATGGGAGAGAGAGTCGGGCAAAGCGTGAGAGAGCGCGCGTCGGGCATATCGAGAGTCAAAGGGACTCTCTTCGTTTCTGGGCTTTCATCTCTCGTATCTCTTTGTGTTTCTCGCCGCCGGAGTCGCATTCTCTTCGCTTTTTCTCTCCTTTTCGCCATACGAACCTCGGGGATCCGCCATTTTGGACGCGCTCAATGAATCACTCGCCGAAAATTAGCAGGGCGTCGCGCACACCCGGACTGGCAAAAGCTTCGTCGACGCTCTCCCCGAGAATGACTCTCCTGGTTTATACATATATACATGTATATATATAAGCTCAGGATACTAGGGGACGCGCGACTTCAATTTTTCTCCACAACTGACGGGGTGCCTGACTTTGCGGCTAAGCCGCCCCGCTCTCGTCAATGATTCAGACGGAAATGGCATCGGGGAAAAATGTATATAGTCTGCAAACCTTTGTTTTTCGATATATAACCTTATTTTATGTCCGAAATCGATCACTGTATATTCTAATAAAATTCCTAGAATATTTGTGTCTGTAATTTTATAAATTTTTTTCGGGAATAATAAAATTATTCCATATTTTTCATATATTAGGAATGATTTTGAGTGCAAAAAACCAATTTTAATTCTTTCAAAATAATCCAAATGAAGTTTGATGCGTTTAATATGCAAATATTAAGCCTCTCAAAAACAATAATGTGGGAATATACTTTTTAATATAGTGAGAAGTTAAAATTGTAAAAAATAATGCAGATATTCAGTTTTCAATCACATTTAAGGTTCACAATACGTTTTCATAAAAAAAATATTAACTATTTTATAGATGGAAGTATGTCTCCACTCTTGAATTGACTATAGAAAAAAAAATTCGAATGAAAAAACTTTTGGCTATCGTATCGCGAAAAATTTCCAGTGAAACGGATATACTTCTTTTCTACCTCTCTAAATTTTATCGAGATGAAAAATTCCGCGGTAATAAGCTGCGTTTAGTGCACGGGAATTTCAGTCGGAAGATTTTTCGATCCGGGCGTACTAACGAGTTTCATTGTGCGCCGGGAAATCAGTGAAGGTTTTTCAGGAAATATATCCGAGTCGTGGATATGGAAAGGCTCGCAGCCGAATCGACTTATCGGATTTTTCACCGGAGTTACGCCCTTATTCGCCGCGGGAATTCAATGTGTATACGCGCACAAAGCTCGAGGAGAATTATTGCGAAGGACGAATGGCCGGACGGAGAAGAAAGAGGAAAGAGAGAGAGAGAGAGAGGGCCAAGCTTCCATCCGCAATTCCTCGATAGGACGAACGTGCCAGTCGACATTTCTCACAGGTTTAGAATACAAACTTTGCGGCCATGGGAGATATTCTCCCCCTATATATACGAGAGAATTTCTTGCCCCCGCCGCTCTTCGCTTTTCATCCGTTTCACGCCCTCGGCTATAGAGATTAGCCGTAAAAGTCCATTTTCTGGAGCAACGCTGAAGATCATGTGGTCACATAGGTTCGAGGGATAAAAGCGATACTTAAAAATTTCTGACCATTATCTAGAACTTGGAAAAAAAATCAATTCTGTAGTCTGAAAAACGTGGAAGACGTTTTTTTTTAATATTGAAATCTCCGAAATTTAGTGGATGTCTAAAAGCTAATATAAAATATATTGATTTAAAATATACTACATATGGTATGATGATTAATATTTAAAAGTTAAAAAAAATATTATTAACTATGTAGCAAGACTATTTTAAAAAGTTAAAATTTTTTTAAAATGAATCCATAAAGATCATAAAAATAAAAAAAGGTAAAATTTCTGTTGTGAATATACAATATTTATTGGAAAATTTTCCCACAAAACGTGTCGTTAATCAACTGACATTGTTTCCAAAAATATGCGAGACTGTGTCAGACGTTTGACCTTTTTCCGTCGGATCATACGGTGAATGCAGATTAGTAACGGGAGCCAAGTTGAGTCAAGGCCAAGGGGAGCAAGAGAAAAAAGAAAAGAGAGCGCGAAGACGATGCGACGGATTTCAAGGAAAATTGGATCGAAGATTTTGTTGCCATACGAAACCCATCATTAACGCTTTTGAAAGCTTTAATTCGAGCATCGTGTTTGTCCTCCCGGTAAATAGCGAATGATATAGATACGAAAGGAAAGCTAATGGAAAAAAGCGAAAGATTCGAAGTATCCAAGGGACTCGTCACCTGGCAAAATTCCAGGCTGTTGGAAGAAAAATGACCGTCGAGAAACGTTAAATTTACAACATTTTTATTCATTTTTATCCCCTTCGTGGAGCTTTGAGCTAATTTTTCTGCTTCTTTTCCTAATCGGGAAATGCGTCGGCTCTTTATCTCGTGCCTCGTTTCGGAAATTGCACAGATAAAGGAAAAACAGCTTTGAATTTAAAAAAAAGGAAAAAAAGCGCAATGTGATCGTCGAGTACGCGGACATTCTTTCCACCCACGCGAAAATTTTTCTAGAGATAAGAGAAGGTAAATACACGTATGCTTGGTCAAGCGTCGTCTTGTGGGCTAGCTGACACCCACGCCGAGAAGACTCGGCAGGGTTGCCATCTATGGAAAACTATCACCGTGCGATCGACCGAGCGCGCTCCTTTTTTATTTTTTACAGCTTGTGCCAAAATAATTCGAAGTAACCGCAGAAAGCAGTCGCAAATGCACAAGAATTTTTGGAAAAAATAAAAAATCGTTCTTATACAAAATTTGGAAATAAAATGATCATAATTTAAATTTTTTATTAGTAGAAATATACTATTCCCAGATTTATATACGATAAAGTACATAACATTGAATAACGTTTTCAGAATGTTACGTTATGACGTTAAAAATTTGGTGAAATAATTTGGTGCCAGAATTGATATAAATAATATAGAGTTATTTGATTATACACTGAGACAAAAGGTAGATCTTTTACTGCGTGTAAAATATTGACAATTATACTAGTTATTATTAATTCAAATATATTTTATTTAGAATATATTTACTTTTAAAATAATGAGTGTAGATGTCAAATTAAGATAAAATCTCTATCGTATAATTTTTGTAAGTGTAATTTTTTTAGAAACAAAAATAATCGTATATATTTTTAATTTTTCTTCGCTAATAAAGTATGTCCAAATTTATTCGCGAGTGTGTATAACATTGAAACGTTATTTCAATGTTACGTTATTTATGTCATTCGAGGAAACGTGCCAGAATTGGAACAAATAATAAACATAGAGGCATTCGAATAATTTCGATTTGAAACGGAAATAATACCACATGTCCAAATTTATTCATGAGTATGCATAAAATTAAAGCTTTATTTCAATGTTACGTTATTTGCAGGTATATTTTAGTGAAACGTGCCAAAATTAAAATATACAAGAATGTACATTCGAAACTATATGAAATAAAAATAATCGTGACTTTAACTTTTTTATCATAAAAATAATACTGTTCCCAGATTTACATATGGATGTTCACAAAAAAATGTAAACATTATATCAATATTGTGTTATTCATAAATAATTTAAAACAAAAGTAGTCGTAGTTTTAATTTTTCTCACTATGTCGGGAGTTATTCGTGAGTGTGCATAAAAAATAAAAACGTTACTTTCAATGTTACGTTATTTAAGTAATTTGGTGATGAAACGTGCCAGAATTGAAACAAACAAATATATATAGAGGTATTCGAATAATTTCGATCCGGTCTACCCGCGCCTCGAATTCTTCGGCCGTTCTCTCGGCGCGCCACCGTTTCCTTCATTGTAACACCGACGTCAGAGGTTCTCAAACCTCCTTTTTTTCTCTCTCGGCTCGCCCCGTTATACACCCAGGCCGAACAGAAACGTCATTCATCCCACGTGTTTATCAAGACTAAAAAGGATTAAGAGGATAAAAAACGGAGTATAAAATAAATACTTTGTCGAATAAAGCAGAATTCGTTTCTCTTTCTCCTTATTTCGTAACACAGGACGTCAAATCTTCAGTCCGGTTAGCCGGGACGAGAACGACTCGGAGAAACACCGAGGGGAAGAAAAGAGCCGAGAGGGTATATATACAAGATTTTCGTAAAATGCTCGATGCTCTGGACTATTTTCACTCGAGCCTTTACTCAATTCACCGTCACTGTTCCAATACTGCACACTCTCAATTCTCAGCCAGTATCAACATTCAACACGCACTGATTCACTGTTTTTATTCGGGCCAATCGAATATTGTCTCAAATAATATCAATTTGTCGAAAAAATAATTCTATTAAAAAATATAAAACATATATACAATATATAAAACATATGTATACAATATACAAAATACATAAAATATATAAAAATAAAACAATATTCTATTTAAAAAAAATTCTAAAGTGTATTCTAATATCACAAAATACGATGAACATAAAATAAAATCTAGTAAAAAAAAAATAAAAAGAAAGTTTGAGTCGAACGGATGCACAGCAAACAAGAATAAACAGCGAGTCGAGGAAAATTGAGCGTCAACTTTTCCTTGGCGTTTGCTGTTTGCACGAGTACAGGGAAAGAGGGAGCAAACACGAGCAAGCATTTCGATGCAACGGATGATAAACAATGAGATAATGTTTGGAATACCTGAGAATTGGATAAATAAGTCAGTGTTCGTTGAAGAGATCGAGAGAAAGAGAGAGAGAGAGAGAGGCGCGTTTCTCGAGAGAAATGTGCGCGGCTTGTTTACTCGTGCACATGGAGAGTACGCGCGAGCAGGCTGACGGAGAACGCGCGAGGGGGAGGTTTTAACCCTGGGGGAGAGATGCCGGATCGCGAGAGATTCGGGTGCGCGCGTTCTTCTCAATGAAAATCGCGGCTCTGGAGGGCCGGAGCGTCCCCTCGTGGTTCGGGCTTCGTCGCGGCGACGCCTGGCGGCGCGGCCCGCGTGCAATCGTTACGCGAATACGACCACCCTTGGCGGATACACCGTCGAGATAGCGGCGAGGCGTCGTCGCGGGCCACCTCTCTCTTCATCTCGCACCGGGGGGAACAGCGTCTGCGCGACTCCTCTCTCGCCTTTGTTCCCATCTTCCCGATTGCCCCATTCTTTCCACCCCCTCCCCCGCCACCCTTCCCGAGCCTCGTTTCTTCTTCCTTTTTTTTTCGACAAGCCCGACGTCGCTCGATTCCCGCCTAGATCTTAAATATTCGGAAAAGTTCCTATTTTCGGGCTTCTTCTTTAGGTGGTTGCCTCGTCAGTGTTGGAAAATTACGTTTTTTTTTGGGAATTGTTTGAAAATGTCTGTATACGCATACACTTGAAATATTCAGTTTCATTCATCTATTTAATATGTAAAAATATGTCATTTGTTTGTATTTTTTACGAATTGTAGTAAAAAATTGAAGGTTAGAATTTATTTAGTGAATACTGTTGCATCAGGTGGTGAATTTCTTATATAAAATATTCACCACTCGACGTTTGAAATGTTTGTTACTATACGTAAAATTTACTTATTTTAAAGCGATGTATAATTATTCACATCTTAAGGCATCAGAAATAATATTTTTTTATCGATTCGAATCTGATCTTATATATAGAATCTTGTTTAAGAAACTATACAGAATTATTCTGAATTTTTAAAGATAATTGCAATTTTTAACGATTCTAATTTTTTCTCAAAAATACAGATGTAATAAATTTGTTACATTGTTGCTCCATCTATTTACAAATCTTTTGTCATTGATGGAAAAATAATAAAAAAATGTAGCTCATATAAAATTTGTGCAAATATAGCAATATGATGTATTTTATGGAAAATCCAGAAATATATCTGAGAAACCCTCTTGAAGAACGAGTGCAATTTTTAAAACTTGAAAAAATTTGCTGATTCTCGAGTTCAAACATTTATGTCTAAAATTTAATATAGATTCTTTATTTCGTGAATTTATTGACAAAGTTATAACGTTCGAGAGGGATCTCACCGCCCCGACGTCTTTAAGGAGGGTGGAAAGTGCACAACGTAGAATTTTCAATAAATTCGTGAAGAATCCTCGTTGGATATATACATGGATATAGAATTGGAATTTTTTTAAATCTTTTATCTGCTTCGTTGCGTAGTTTAGTATATAAATGTTTTTATTCGCAGATCCTGACAGCGCAGTGCATATATAAATTCTGTTTATGTGAATTTCATTATTTTATAACTCCAGAACTGTGCAGACAAAGCAATTATTCGAATTTTCATATTTATGGTAAAAATATTCTCCAGGTTTTAAAAGTTCTGGTAGTTTCAATTAATTTTTCATCATTTCATTGCATTATATTTTATGCAAAAAAATTGGAGGATTATTCATGTAAAATGTATAAAATATATAAAATATATATTTTAATTATGAAAATATCCAAATTGCTATGTTCTACATGAAAAATTATTCTTAATTTTGCTTCAAACATTATTTATAAATTCACAATTTTTCCAGTACAGCTTTGAGACTGACAAACAAACGGACGATATATTCTCCTTGCATATTTGACAAACTCAAAAATGATGGAAAAATTCTGTAATTTTCGAGCTGGAATATTCCCATATGAAATATTCGTTCGGACATCAAAGAAACTTGGGACCGGACCTGTCCGAGCGAATTATTCCGGCGGAAAATGGTCCGGGCTCCGGATCTCCGACATCCGAGGAAAATGTTAAATGCAGTTTTTATAAATTCTTTAAAGCGAGGAAATGGAGTGGCGAGGTATTCGCGTATTTAGAATTCTTTTACAGAAATAATGGAGCGATGAGGGAGATGGAGAGCGAGGGAGGGAGGGAGAGAAAAGCAGGGTGCGAGAGGTCGGAGGCTTCCTGTTGCGTTTGGCCTAGCAAGACCGAGAGAACAACGCCGCGCCGAGAGAGTGCAAACAGGCCGTGTACGAATCTATGAAATATACGCGAGAATGGCGGCGCTCTCTCGTTGAAATAACGGCAAATATTTATACAATGCGAGGAGCAAAACAAAACAGAATTCATAGAGGACGAGGGCAACGGAGCGTGCACCGCGCGTTCGTTAAATGTATCCGTGGTACGTAAATAAATGTGCATGCACCCGCACGTAGACACCCGTCCCGGGGCAGATTGCCGGCTCAAAAGCCCTTTTCACTATCGCGAGACAAACGTATCTGCGAATTGCACCGGGACCGCTCTATCTAATAAATCCCCGCCTCGTTATATTCCCTCCCCAAATTAATAATTCCCTATTTATCCGACACAATGTACACTGAGGCGCAAACCAAAATTATTTTTCCCAACAACGCGCCAGCCATGTACTTAAAACCTGCTCGCATCGTTTTCGAGCATCTTCGTCGTTTGATGCTTCGATATACACCAATATTTTCGTCACGCAAAGCTTATTTATTTTTGTCGACGATTTACCGACCATCTTTCGAACTTTATCGTTTTATTCTCGGATATTTTCATCATTCGATATATATTTTTGTGTCAAAATTGTCCAACAAATCAAATTTGTACTTCTATTTTCGTTTTATAGTCGAATATTTTCGTCGTTTGATGATTTCGACGAAAATTTTCGTCGTGCGAACCAAATTTAAATTAATACTTTGAATTTTACAGTATTATTCAAGTATATTTTTATCTTCTGATATTTTGTGGAAAGTGTCTTTGTGTTAAAAGGTAAAATGTTTGATGGTAAAAGTAAAGGATCGAAAATACTCTCGTACGAAATGTTGTTTCGTTTGATATATAAAAATGAAGGCTGAATTCTGTTCGGAGCATTTGGAAAATGAAAGTGAGCTGAATCGATGTGGGAGTGAGAGAGAAAAGGAGGGAACGTGCATCCAAATGTCGTATACGTATTTTCATATCGACGTCGACGACCCTTTTCCCTCTGCCTCCTGCGAAAACAGGAGGGAGAAAGGGAAGGGACGAGGGGAAACGCGAGCCGCCATGCTCGGTGCAATTATCGTCCGAGCGAGCATACATAAAAGTTGCGTGTGAAGAACGCTCCTTCTCTCCGCAGTACACGCGTTTCGAATTGTATGGCAAAAGTAATGCACGGAGACAGGCCTGAGTCTATATACGAGACCTTTCATGACCAATCGACACATTTTTCAGAAGCTAAGAAATAACATAAGAAACGGAAAAAACGAATAAATTCTCTTTGTAAGTTTCGACTAATTTTTATTATGACGAGAAATGTTATTTTCATTATTAATTTTTTAGAATAAAAAAAAATAAGAAATTATAAAAATGACGAGAATATATGTATTTTTCATAAACGGAAAAAATTACTTTCACTATTGATTTTTTAGCGAATCTAAGAATAATAAAAAAACGATACAAACTATAAAAATTTAAAATTTTTCGATCAATTTTTATGATGTCCAGGATTGTATATTTTTCATCAACGAAAAAAAAAAAACTTTCATCATTCATTTTCCAGAATAAAAAAGAAAAGAAACGATGAAAACCAAAAAATGTTCAACTAATTTTTATTGCGACGAAACAAATTACTTTCACTATTGATTGCTTTTCGAAAATTCGATTTCAACCCGATGTAATCGATTTTTTATTTTAAAACTCGTAAAAACGGTTGCGTCATACTTTTATGTGTGTTTTTCTGTTCGAGTATAGCTCCGAACGATTCGAGATTGAAACGTCCTGTGGATTTTTGGAAGTGGGGGAAACGCGTCTAGTCGTCTGGTGTTCGTGGCACGAGCGTTTTCTTCGAAACGAAAAATAAAAAGTATCGAGTATATGCGAGGAAGGGCGACACGAAGAGAGAGAAAAAGCGAAAAAGCGACCGGGGGAAAAGGGTGACCAACCTGGAAGATCGTATATATACGGGCTTGCTTTTCGCGGACTATCGCGCGAGCAGCTTTTTTTTCATTATTTTCTTCCTTAATGCGTTATTCCCGGATCCGTGCGTGGAGTCCCACGCCCGAGGAGACTACAAACGAGCGAGCAACGCAGATTTCAACTTCCTCCTAACGAGACTCGCATCCAGGGAGCGCGAGAGAGCGAAGAGCAAAAAACGAGGCAAAAAAAATTTGAGCGCGAAGAAAAATGACCGAAACCCCGCTCTCATTTTAGAGATTTTTCTCGTACTTAATTTAATGTGCACTCCAGGCACACTTGTTCGTCACACTTCGCAAAACTTCTCTATTTACCTCTCATAATTTTAAATTTATTCAATGATAAACGAGTAAATATACACCAAACTTTCTGTTATATACTTTAAAAATGCATAAACAATATTTTTTAATATTTTTAAATATGTTTCCAAATATGAGAATATTTGGACACCTTTTTTTAAATTTAGAATTGTGTTCAAAGGAGTAAATATAAATTTTTTCACAATATAATAATAGAAGCATTTTTCGAGTGAGTTTTCATCTGTTCTTTGTTCTCTTTTTTTTTGCTCTGAGCCTTCGGCGAGTGACACTGTCTCGTTAGAAACGGATGACAATTTCTCTCATCCCCCTTTTCGCAGACTTTATTCCTCCCTTGATAGATTTTCCGGTGTGACACGTTGCGAAATTAGCGCTGACGTTGAATTTAACGCGACTGCACTCTACGATAAAACACGAGTACGATACGTAACCGAGAGCGTGCTTTTTTTTATGAATGTTTCAGACCGGAAAGAATCGATAAAAGTGGGAGAAAAAATAATCTCGAGCGGACGTATCTGGAAAAGTCACGCACCCGAGAATATTTCCATCGCGCTCGTTCCCGAGGCAGGATCTCTCGTTCGGGAAATCTTAATTTTCGATAAGTATGTAATTTTCTTTAATCTCGAATAATATATCGTGAAGGAAAAAAAAAGAGAGTAAATTTATCTTGTAATTTTGAGAAGGAGATCAGACGTTTTATTAGAGCGAGAAAATTTATCCTGGACTCTCGTCGTTATCTTCGTACCGATTTTTTTTATTTTTATTATTTTTTTTGTCTCGGTAGTTTCGTGAAAGGACATGCAAGGGGGCGGTTCGTCGTCGGGAGAAATGGGAAAAGCGGCGAGGAGACGAGGCTCAAAGTGCATTCGGGAGCGACGAAACTTCTCCACGAGTGAGGAGTGAATCGAGATTTGAACGAGGCTCCACGGCCACGGAGAATAGAAGCGACCCGGCTCGAGGACCGACAAGACGAACGCGTCGGAGTGGAAAGACGCTAACGTCAATGCAGAACAGTCGCTCCGAAATTCTCATTTTGCTCCTTTCAGTGTTATTATATTTCCCGCCTAGCTCATCCTTTATTTCTAGCCCCTCGCGTAATTAAATTTAACAGCCAATTTCATTTTTAGATTGAGAAAAAAATTATTTTATGATCACAATTTTAATTATTTATCTAATCATTTATTTTGTGACATTATATTGATATTCATTTCAATTCTATTTCGAATTGAAATAACTAAATTATACAATCAACCAAATTATATTTGTCAGATATATAGACATTTATAATATTTGGAGAAAGTTATGCCTGCAACGGTGATAAAACGAGAAATTATTAATTGATATTATTTTTAAAAGAGAATTCGTGATGGAAAATTTACTTTGATGTCTCTTGAATTTCCATGATAATTTCTGTAAAATTTGTGAATATCTTATTTACCCATGTAAATATTAAAAATTTTTATTATTATTGTACCTAAAATGTCAACTTTTAACGTGGGCTTTTATAACAAGAGATGATGAAAAATATGTCAACTTTAAAAAATGAATATCTATATAAATTTTCTATAGACTTGGACCAAGATTAAAATTTTACCATAAATCATATATTATGTTAATCTCAATGTAAATGGTGAATTTCGTCAAGAAATTTTGAACAGCCGTACATAATCGAACAATGTATACTTTAAAAAATCATGAAAATACATTGTTGTAAAAAATGCATACGATTGAATGCAGAAGATCTTTATTTCATTGAAATGAAATTTCTTTGGACGCGTTGAGCAGCACTTTTCGAGACTGTGACACGAACGAATACGTGACCGAATGCCGAGACGGCAATGACGGAGCAAAAATTTTTTTAAAAGGCCGAAGCGATGAAGAGCGCGAGAGCGCACGGCAGGGAGCACAAAAGATAAAAGCAGTTGAACAAAACAGAGAGTTATGGATAGTGTATACAGGTATTGTACACGCACGTGAATATTTGTATAGACGAAATGAAGAGAGCGAACGAGAGAAATTGACAAGAAGTAGGATAATCGTTTTTTAATAGCGATTTTTCGTCGAAATATCAGTTTATGAGCTTCTTCATTATATTTTTTTTACCCAATAAAGTTTTAACATACTTTTTTTTTGCACAATAAACAGAAACTTTTCAATGGACCCGGATTTTTAATATATTTTGGACAAAAAAGCTTTTTAAAACCTGTCAGACTCATTCTTGAAAAATAAAAAGAAAATCCCGAATAAATTTCAATACGCGATATCTTTTTGTTTTCTTTGAACCAAAATCGATTTTATTATAAATGATCCTTTTTATCTATACAATTATTTTGAGCTCGTTTTATTTGAAAATCGGTTTTTTCTCTTCAATCACGATTTTTTTTCGTAACTAGTTTTTAGTTTCTATACACAATGTAAAAAATTACCAATTGACTAGACCGATGAATTTACAAGAAGAAAATCTAATTTTGTATTACGATATTTTTTTCCTCTCAGCCAAATCAATTTTATCATGGTGCAAAAATCAAAATAAGTTAAGCATATAGCCATAAATACTATTAAATCGAATAATAAAAAATAAATAGTAGATTAAAGCAACTGATTAGAAACGAACAACTTAGGACCTATATTAATATATTTGATGATGAATATCTGCTCAAAATTATCATCTTCTGTGAATAAATTAAAGTAAATTAAAACATGTCAAGACAAATACAAATTTTTGGTGGCGTTGTTTAAGTATAGTTAGTATATAAATATTTATTGCATATGTACTATACCTAAATGTCTATACCTAAATTACAAGTACCGACAAAATTTTTAAGCCCTTATTTATTTACTCACTCTCTTAAAAATTCAGTCAAAAAACGACAATAAATATAGTTGTCTCGAAATCTCGTGGATATATTCTAATCCACCTCGAAATAAATCGTCGGAAAATTTCACAATGATCCTCGGAGCATACGGGAGAAAGACACGCACCGGGGAAATGTTATTCCGTTCTCTGCTTTTTTTTTCGCTTCCCTTTCTTTTTGTTATTTATTCATATTCAACGTCCTCGAGGGCGAGAGCTCGTCCGTGGGGCCTCGCTGTCTCCCTCTCGCCTCTTTTTCTCGTCTAACTTTAGCCCGTTCGCAACAACAAGCCTCCGAGAGAAGACTCTTACGTTTCTCCGAGTTTTTTCTTCTCGAGACACTTCTTCGCGGAGTCAATGACACCGCGGAAAATTCACCGTACATGTGCAGAACTTAAAAAAGGTAGAATTTAAAAAAAAAAACAAAAAAATTTCATCAGAGTTACGAAATTTTTCTCGTTTTTCAGAATATATTTCGGGAAACGCGATTTTGGCTCCCTGCGTGTCACGTGTTACACTTTTTCGAGGAGTCAATGACACCGCAGAAAATCCATTCATGTGCAGAACTTAAAAAAGTTATTATAGAGTTAAAAAAAGAAAAAGAAAAAAAAAATTTCGAAATTTCATCAGCAGAGTTACGAAATTTTTTTATTTTTTCGCTTTTCAGAATCCATTCCGGGAAACGCGATTTTGAGTCCGGTGTGTCACGTGTTACGCATCGGTGCAACAGAAACCGGAGCCACAAAGGGCCACAGTGACTTTCCCCTTGACGCAGCACGTGCTCCTGTTTTCATGCAAGGACGATGAAGGGAGAGCCGAAGCAGCGAGGACCCTGAGAATTAGTCAAACAGCGAAAATAAAGAAACGTGAGAGTCATTCTCGAGAGAGGATTCCCATGTGTGACAGTTTTCTGGTTTAGAATCGTCCCAGTAATTTCACGTCGCGCGTTTTTTTTGACTGGAGAAAAAAGAGAAAAAAAAGAGAGAAAAAAATGTGGAGGAAAAGAAAGTTCTTATCGAAGAAGAAATGCTTTCGACGTTTTCGCGATTGAAATATATTTTTGTCGTGCAACTTTTCGTCGAGCGAGCCTCGATAAAATTCGTCGAGAACTTGGGAAAATCGATCGACGTTTCTCGGTTATTCGATAGATGTTAGAATGTTTTTTTGCGGAATGGACAACACGTGTGCAGATTCGAAAGGGCGAAGAAAGTGCACCGGGGGGGAGGAGAAGTATCGGGCGTTAAAGAGATTCTCCCTTTGCGGTGGTCTCTCTATTCGAAATATATATACGTGCCCTCCCAGCTTCCACTATTTTTATCGTTCACCAAAGGCAAGAGTTCGTGACGAGATAAAGAGACAGCCAAGACGTTTTACGATACGACATAAATTCTTCACGTCAGATATATTTTTATATTTCTCAAATTTTATTCTTATCCTCCTTCTATTTTCCTCGCTTTCAAAATCAATAAATTTCGTCGCTGGATTCTGCGGCCAGATATTTTTTATAAAAATAACACTCACACAGGATTTTTTAAACGAAAATTTTAAACTGTCTCAAAAATTTATTTTAATCCATGGTTTATCTTTAAGGTAATCGTGCTTCCATAAGTGTGATTAGATACACTGAGATAATAGAGTTCAAAAATGGAAAAATTATGTTTAATATTTGACAACATTTCCGTTCCGATACGCTCAATGATATCTTTAAAACAATTATTTCAAAAAAATATTTAAAATAAATAAGCGTAAATTTTATCACGCAGGATTTCAGATGAATTTAGAAAATGTTTCGCTGATTGGACCGCTAAGGAGAATTTTAATCAACTTTCAAATAAATTATCAACGATTCATTTGGAGTCGTAAAAATGAGTATAGGCAATCAAGGTTAATTATCAAAAAATATTCAATTAAAATAGAAAAGCACATGTGAACCTCACAAAACTGACAACGTTCGCTGACCACGATATGAAGGCGATTAATCAACTTTCAACGAAATAATATATTTATTTTTTATTTTTACTGCCTTATTTACATTTACTACCACTTTTCTACATACTTTCTTTAATTTTTGAATACATTTGAAAATCAATCACTTAAAACATTAAAGTAAGCAATAATCATATATTTTTTAATGATATTTGAAAATATCAATTTATAATTAAAACTTAAATTATAAAAATTATTATTTAACATAATCAGGGATACAAAAAAAAATTTAATTGACTATTCAGTAGCACGATACCCTTAAAACCCCCGTTAATTTCGAATTAAAATTCTGCGCGCACATTGTATACAATATTATCATGGCCGAGGCGTTAAAATGTTTTATCGTCGACGTTTCATTGCTTTTATTTTGAATGAAAGATCCGAGAGCTGTCTTCAAATTCGATCTCATTCTCATCCCGATACGTCGGATTTGCTCAGCGAGCGTGCGACCTCGAGACAGCTCCATTGCGCGATAATCAATTTTTCTCTGTCAAGTACAGAGACAGACAGAGACGATCAGGGTCAGAATGGTTAATAGATTATCAATCGAGCGTGCGAGTGTTTATGACCTCGTTAAAGCGTCCGCGATACTTAACTCCGCCAATAAAACAGAAAGAAAGAAAAAAAAATCAATTATCGATTTTTAAAAAATCGACGAACATTCAACGACGATTTTAAGCCAAATATTTGCCAAATCGTGCCCAATTAAATCTTCTTTTTTATAAGATTTTTTTTTTCTAAATCGTGCAGAGAAAAATTTGTTTTTTTTTTGCGCGATCGCTGTCGCTTGACTTTCAACAGTTTACCGAGAGATTCGTTCGAGTGTCCCGAGAAGTAAACGAGCACTCCCGAAAAGAAATGACGAACGAAAACGATCGGTTAACACGCCAGTGCCAGATGTTCCGAGAGTGTGCAACGCGAGAGCTTGCGAGAAAAAAAGGAGGAGAAGAGGGAGAGAAAAAGAGACAACGGCGGAAGACTTTTCGCTTTGTATTCTTCGAGAGACGATATATGTTTTTTTTTCCTCGCGAGATGACACCGAGTCGAGCCTGACCTCTCGATCACGAGTGATCCATTTTTATTTTTTCTCCGAGAAGCGTCGCACGGGCGATGAGGGAACATTGATCTCCTTTCAGCGTTACGTGACGCAATTTCTATCGCCAAAACGTGTATAAGTCCAGTTATGTAAAATAAAATGATCGAGGAGTGAGAAGAAGAGAGGGCAAAAGGGCAGAAGGCGCTTGATGGATTGAATATCGTATTTTTCTTCCCCCTCCTCATGATAGAATTTAAGGTTTCTTTTTCTCTCGCTACGAATGTACGACGTCTCTATATCGACCGCTTTTTTTTCCGGAATGGAATAAGCTGCACGTCGGCTCGTATAATCATTTTTTGAGGAGCCTCTTGAAAAATGACGAGGAAAAGATGCCTGTGGAAAAATTGGGTGAACGTTTTCGAATAACGTCTCAAGCACGCGAACTTTTGTATCCGTTTCGTAAGTTTGTAATAATTTTTTCAAGTGGCTCTCGAAAGTTGGCGAAAGAAGCGCAAAGTGCTACAAAGAGACATTCGCGCAGAATATCTTTTATATTATTCTCATACAAAGTATTCATACAGTCATTATTTAATTTACTTTAATTTAATTTACTTTCGGATAAAAACTGTTGAAGCTTGTAAATAACTTTTATGAAATCTGAAGAAAATTCCTTTGAGGATGTCAAAGTATATTCTATGTAAATATTTTTTACTATGGCTTATTTTTCTTTGAAATATAATTTTTCGAGAAAATAGGTTCAAAAAAGGTTTTATCAAAAAGATACTTTACTGAAAATGCAAAATGTAAAAGTCTAAGTTAAAAAGAAAGTAATTTATGCCCATGACATAATTTCATTAATCAAATAAAAGTTTATTATAGCGATAAACATTAATAATTTTAATAACGTCATTTTTAATTAACAATAAAATATTTTGTAAGAAAATGTCTTTTTCAATTCAGTCATATATAGAAGACAATTAAAAAAAGGTGAAAAACACACAAAACGAGGGATATGAAAAATTAATAATAATAAATAATGAAAAGAATCTTAAACGAACGAATAATTCATCCAAAAATGTGCATATGATTCTTGTCCGAAGAGCTCACAGAAGCAAAATAAGTGGGGAGAGGAAAGAGAAGAGATAAGCAGAAGCCCGAGCGAGATGAAAGCGAAGGACCAGCGGCTCGTAACTCGCCGATGAAGTAGCGTGGAGGAAGGCTCTTTGATTTTGGTCGGCGAGCGCGGGAGAAGCGCTCGAGACTCGGTAAGAAAGGCGTTCGGTCACTCGAGAGTCGGGGCGGACGAGTTTTCCTCTCGCGAGCGGCGTTTTCGTGAGGTCGAAGCCTCGTAGCCCATTAACCGATGTTTTTATCCCATTTTTCTTATTCTCTTCCTCGTCTTTCTACACGCGCTCGAAGATCGCGCACGTCAAGATCATCGCCGAGGCCCTCGAACTCTTTCCCTGCGAGCGATCGGATTACCACGCCGAGTTTCATTCCGGCACCAAAAAGGAAATACTACTACCGAGGCGGAAACCCAGGGATGGAATAAACGGGGGGGGGAGCCGAGGGACGGGAATCGAGGTTAAAGAAAAGCTGAGAGCTTCCCGCCGAGCTGATGCGTTCGCTGATGAAATTACGTGGCTCGTTGAAGCGATTATTCAGCCAGAGATCATAGGGAATTACGTCGGGGCGCGTGTACGCGAAAAAGCGAAGGAAAAAATATATAAACTCGAGGTTAACGAGTGTACGGAGCATCGGAGTGAAAACGATCGCTGAAAAGATCGGTGAATCGGTGCGAGACCGAAAGTTTATTCCAAGAGGTTTCAATATAGGGATACATATCGTGATGTTTGTCTGAGCAAGATTGCCACCCTCGATGAGAAGAGAATCTTGTATAGTTTGTATAGAGGACTGTAAAGTTATAATTATGAGAAATCATTTATATTATTAAAATGTTTTCAAAAATTTTACAAAAATTTTAAATTGAGTTATAAGTATATTAAATATATAAGTATAGTTTTAAGTACGTAGTCCATTTTTAAAATGTTTTTAAAAAATTTAACGTAAAATTGTAAATCCAAGTATAGTCTATTTCGTTTATTCAATCTTAAGATGTTCTTTTATATATGTAAATGTTGTTAGATAATACATTTTAATTAATATATTTTGTAGAGTGTATGGAACTGTGCAATGAGAAAATAAATTTTGCATAGGTCATCGACTTTGTCATTCGAATGAGAAATTTGATATCAATATGTGCAATTTTATCTCAAGGCTTTATGGAAAAAATGCTCAACATTTCTTTCTTTGAATTAAAAAAGTAATTGACATTTACACGGATGAGCAGAGTTTCGATCACCTCATTAGTTATTTACCAATGATTCGAATGGAATCGTAAAAAAATGTATAGGTTATCGAGGTAATTATAAAAAAAACTGCACAAAATCAACAAGGCCAATTGATCACGATTCCAAACTTTCAAAAAAATATACTTATTTTTTATGAATTTTCCAAACACTTCAATTATGGTAAATATTTAAGATTTTTTATCATTTAGAATATGAAATAATTTTTCCCGAAAGAATAGTCAATTGACTATCAATTTATTAGAATAAATTATAGCAGCATGACCTGCTTAAAGTATTGTTCTATTGCTTCTTTGAAATATAATAAGAATTTTGATTTACGTTATTTTTATCAAAAAACCATACTATATTTAAAATATTGAGAAAAAAATTGAAAAAATAAGATTGTCAACGGATAACAAAAAAAGTAACAATATTTTGTAATACAATTGTCAATTATACAATTTTTATGATAGGCTAATGGAAGTATTCGTCTAAAAAAAATAACATCTTTATTTATTATAGTTCGATTTCACTCAATAATCGAACTATACCCTAATCAGATCTTATTTTATCTCAGGTCTTATCCCTTGATACACTGACAACAAAATTTCTTATTTGTTCTATCAAAATTTTCATTTCAATACGTTAACTGACATTTTCCTGCAAATACATGAACATAATTCTTGTTTCAATTGAAGTTTAATTATCTTAAATAAATATATGAAAGTTCTATCAACTAATTTATTTTTCATGTATTTTTTAAATGAAATATTTTCAATTACAAATCTGTTCTTATCGTCATCAGTGCAATAATGAAAAAGGGGAAAAAATGAATTCGAGAGATCGTCGACGATTTCCCCGCCGGGAGGAAGCAAAGAGGCTTTTGAGGTTAGAGCGAGCGAGCTCGTCGCCAATTCCGGTAAACGTGTCGAGTATCTCGGATGAGACACTTGCGAGTTAGCACGCAACGCGACGGAGTCTTGAGCGAGAGGCCGAGGTAGAATCGATGTTAGTTAGGTTCGTCGTCGCCGATGACACGCGACGAGGAAGTTCTCGCCGGTAAATCGCTGGCGGGGGCGCGGCGCTCCTCGAGGACCGCTCGCGAGGGACCGGTTGACCGCGCGGCGTTCGCCGCTCTTGATGCGAACGCCTCGAGACTCCTCGTCGTTAATTGATCAATCCGAAGGACACGAGTATCCGGAGCTAACGAAGCTTCGCGCCAGCGAAAGTCCCGGAAAGCTTCGCTAATGGGATTCTCCCCCGCGATTCGCTCCGCGACTCGGGTCGGCCCGTTCCGGGTCAATTACGTTTCCACTCAATATTCTCCGCGCATTGAGAAGCTCTCCGAGTTACCGGAGTTTACGAGAGAACAGCAGAGAGAGAGAGAGAGAGAAAAAAAGTAAATTGGGAAAGTTTCTGGTCGAACTGCGATGCAAGAAAGAAAAAAAAAACGAAAGCTAAAAAACCTTAAAATACGAGAAAACGGACAAAAAGATAGAGGAGAAAAAAAAATGAAAATTAATGGCTGCATTGAGGAAAACGGGGGGCTTTATCCGTTTACGCGCGTTTCCCTCGTGTTTCGCAGCACCTCGGAGAAAGAGCGCTTCGACTTTTAACGATATCTATAGCCGCGAGTCAAAGGGTTTCGTATCGGAAGTGCTTTTAACCTTGGTAACCTCGCAGCGGGCGCACTCTCCATATATTTCCGCCTAGAATGGCTTCGAGATTCTATTTTCGTGACCGCTCGGGCGCAATGCCGTTTCTACGAGACGGTGAATTTCGAGCGTGCTGGCGCAACGAAAGCGAGATTCAAATTCGTACAAGGTCGACGCGAAAAATCGAGGCTGCGAAGATCGAAAATCGCCGTGGGACTCGCGATAAAAACGCGCGGGAGAAAAAGGTGACTCTTGCGTTTTAATCGATCAGGCATTTCCGGGTCAAGGTTGAACCGGTTCCGATCCTCGATGCACCTCACTCGAGAGCTTTCACACTCTCGAAGGCTCTTTTTCAGGCACGTGCACTTCCCGACCCGAGATTCCTCGGGATTTCTAAGCCGAGTTACCGAATTACCAGGAAAATGCATGCCGAAGAAAAATCACAAAACGTCGAATTTGAAAATTTAAAATGGTTCGAACAAAAGTAAATCAAACTTTAATCAAGAAAAATATTGATTTATGCAGACAAATACTTGATTAATCTATATTTTCAAAATTTTATCAAAATTTACCGTTTCATTTTTTAATAAAATATTCTTAAAGTCGAGATTTTTAGTAGGTTATAAATAAGGTTATAAATATATAAGGTTGGAATTTAATTAAACGATTATGATGCATTTGGTAAATTTCACGAACTGGACAAAATTCATGAATTCTTAGTTGAGAACCCGATGAAAAAATTTTTCTTAATTTTCTATTTACTCTTGGAACTTTTAACACGAAAATACTATAAAGTTGATAAAGTTGAGTTAAAAATAAGCGTAAGAATATAACTACGATAATGAATGTAATTGCAAAATAAGAAAGAGAAAAACATGCCTTTCATAAGAGATTATCCAAGAATTTTCTAATCTAAATGAAAAAAAAATCCTTTTTTTCTTTGCAGTGTTTATTATCTGGTACCATAAATTTTACTCAGCATCATGGTTTCACTAATTAGAACTGCACAGAGTTGGTACATAACTCTTTCCTGGAGTGAACTGTCAAACTGACAGATTCAATGAGTTGTCACTTTAGATAAATGAATGTCATTCCTTGGCGTCAAGACACTACCGTGTCTCTTGATTTAGTCACGATTAAAAAAAATACTCGCAAGTAAATCAAAATCTCAGAAACTTGATTACATTCTAAGCATTTCAATCGTACAAAAAAAAATAAACAAAATGGGTTAAACGTTTAGTTTTATTAAAAAAATATTAAAAAATAAATCTGCTTCAAATTATCATCTAAATTGTCATTTGATGCTTTAATCATTCAAAACCCATCTTATGTCTTAATTTAAACCAATATTTATAGTAAATAAAAATATACTGAAACGTTTAAAAATGTGTTGACCAAATGTCTTTAATATTTGAACGAGGTCGTCTAATAATTAAACACTACAAAAAATACTCCTCTTTCTATGAAAAAATAATTCAAGCACTTATATAAAAAAAAATTAAATACTTTATAATTCTATCGTTTAACTTTTTGAACATATATTCAACAATTGGGTTATTTATGGTCGTTTAGGTGATTTTTTTAAGCTGTACACTTTGTACAGAACGTAAAATATCATCGGACCACCCTTAAACAGTGCTGCTCACATTTTCCCCAATAAATTCGTGTATTTCAGGCGAATCTTCATTGTTCGCTGCTCGATCGAATTTCAAAGTGCATCTGAAGAGTGCCTTTATTCTTGCCAGAGACACGACGAGATGAAGTCTCGTGTCTGCCTCTCTCCCTCTGCCCCTCATCGTCTCCCCTTTCTCTGTGACCGGTTATATTGAATCCTGGACCAATATGTTTCACGGTCAAGGCGCGTAAATCCTGTTCAACCTTGATTCCATATATATCGCGTGTTGTAAAGTTTCGAGCTCTTTCGCAGCTTCTCCTCTTTCGTCGTCTTCGCGAGCCAACAAATTCTCCTCTCATATTTACGTAATACCCGTAGAATGCGAAATTTTTCTTCGAATCGTCGAATGCAGCAGACTCGCAACGACGCATATATGAATAGTACGAGAAGCGAATACTTTTTGCCTCATATTTTTTTTTTGTAAATTGATCATTTTCTTTCGAAGTTCCTCGAGGTCTTTTTCGATTTCTGCAACTTGGCATTTTTTCCAATATCGAGCGCCAGCGCGCTCGACGAGTTTTCTTTTTATTTTTAGAGTCAAAGGTCTACGCTTGACGTTTTTCTGCTATCAGATATGTCAAATAGCGACGCTCGATCGGGTATCGAGAATTTCTGCGGAATGAGATTCCACGGAGCGTGATCCTACTATGCGCGACGTCGATACTAGATGGGGAAAGTACGCAAAAAACTAATTGAAAATACAGATCCAAAATCAGATATCCGATCGAAATCTTTTCGGAGCTCGGAAATTCACGTTAAATAAATTTTTTTTTCGACTATGTTTTTCAGACAGCAACGAGACAAATTGAAATTCGCTGGAACGGAAACGCCTGGAGCGATCGTGGAATTTTTTCAATCTAAAAACGAAATTCTCATCGGGAATTTATTCTACTCGGAGCGAGAAAAAAAATTTGTTCCACGATGAAATACCGACGAAAAAACAAACACTTTTTTTACGCTGTATAAACTCTCATCAGTTTTTATGTTACCCAGAAATTAGGATTGTCACAAAAACAATAATCATAATTATCAGAACGTGATTCGAATGTTTTCTTGCGGTTTTGCCGAGAAAAATCATCGAAAAGAATTTTAACTGGTACGGTGAAATCTAGCTTTGAATTGATGTATCTATTTTTCAAGCATAGATATCGATCAATCTAGTCCCAAAACTACACAGTTAATATTTTATATTTCAAAATGTCCTCATAAATTTTGACTTCGTGACCGCAGAAAAAAATTTACTACCGGGTAATTCTGATCTTTTTATCCTGATGCACGAAAAATAGATAAAAAAAGCTATTTATATTTTAATAAAAATAAAATAATTGATTTTTTGATTAAATAATTAATATTTTTTATTAGAGATATAATATACTATTATTAATTTATTTTTCAACTAAAAATAAATAATAATAACGAATCAAAATAAAATAAATAATGATAAAAATAAACGGAGGGAGAAATTCTTGTACAATCGCGTTTACCAGAGTTTATTTTTGGGATTCCCAGATATATATGTATATTAATTACGTACATATTTAAACTGCGGTGAGTTTGTTCGATGCACGGTTAATTGTGACTTGGTAATGATCTGGAACGATACGTGCCATCGTGCGCAATAATTCGAGGATCGAGCGTGCACGTATAAGCTTATAGAGCGAAAGAGAAACAAAGACACGTTCGTTCGCTATTATTTTGACGTTATGTTCCCGAGCGTGATGCGCCGAGCTGAGCGGGTTTTTCCGATCAACGTGAAAAATTCATGCATGCGAGGCTGAACTCGATTTTCATCGTCGCAGATTATTCCATATACACAACAGGCAAACGATTCTATATTTAAAGTGCGTTTCGATATTTTTTTGGTAAATTTTGTTTTTTTTAAATACAATAATATAATTAATTTTATTTATTCTTTTTCGATTTTTGTTCTCTAGAACAGTTAAAAGTCGTAATCGTTGAATTGTGGAACTAATGACAATTAATATTAATGAATAAAATAATCAGAGTGAAGGAATATTATTACCTTTGTTTCGTTACTTTATCGATAACATTTTTTGAAAAAAAAAAGAAAGAAAGACGATGAGCGGGTTTTTCCGATTAACATGAAAAATTCATGCATGCGAGACTGAACTCGATTTAAAGTATATTTAAAGTATTTAAAGTAATATTTAAAGTGCGTTTCGATATTTTTTCGGTAAATTTTTTTTTTTAATACAATAATATAATTAATTTTATTTATTCTTTTTCGATTTTTGATCTCTAGAACAGTTAAAAGTCGTCATCGTTGAATTGTGAAATTAATAACAATGAATCTTAATGAATAAAATAATCAGAGTGAAGGAATATTATTACTTTTGTTTCGCTACTTTCTCGATAAAATTTTTTGAAAAAAAAGTAAAAAAATAAAAGAAAGACGATGTAAATTTCATTTTCTTCGTCTTTTGTTCGGCAGAACGGTTTGGAGTGGTAACAGGACGAATTGGAGCGTCTCAGGCGTCTAACGAGTATACGTTAAATTGTACATGAAATCGCTGAATCGCTCTTTCCCTCGGCGTTCGTCTTCGAAATTGGCCTACTTTGAGATTTATTGCTCAAGGCTGTATATATTGTAGGCGAGCGGTTCGTTTGCTTGTCTAATATGCTAATGAGGCCGAGCGGAGACGCGAGCCGCAACGATTATCGTTGAGCGGGACTTTCGGATGCCCGGTTATCACGGAACAACGCCGAAACGCGCTCAAGACGCACGCGAGATCGATACGCGAGGCGAGAACGAGATTCCCCGATGCCCCCGACCCCTTCGATTATTTTCGCGATATCCCTCGTCCCCGTGACGCATCGATCCTCCCAAAATACACATCGCAACCCAGAAATACTCTAAATCCTTCCAACAGACTCCAAAATAATCTCCTTCGAGATTTCCTTCATCAAATATCCGAAGAAAAAAAAATGTTTCTTTCCTTCGAAATAACAAATGTTACGAAGAGAGCAAAGTAATATAAAAATGTCATTTTCGATCATTTTTTCGAGATAAAGAATGAGCAAGATTGAAAAAAAAACGATATTTTATAAATAACGAAAATGTAGAATAGTTAAAGAAAAATGTTTTTGTTTTTTTTTTCGGAGCAAGATGAGAAAATAATGTTGGGCAAAGGACGTTCGAGGCTCACCTGTCATCGTGTAGACGCTTGAGATCTGCCATTTCGAGTTCGAACTTGAATTTGGAAACCTCGCAGATGAGAGCATCCCGTTCGCCGATGACCTCGGAGAGTTCACGCTGTAGTCTCTCGATCTCGGCGTACTGACGTCCGATAAGGCGATTTTTTTCTTCGATAATGGCCTCGAGATCGTTCTCAGGTGGCGGGAGAACGACCGGCTCGACGCTCCCCGACGAGGCCGGCCCGCTCATTTCTCCTTTTGTTTACTTTCACCTCTCTCCTCCCAACGACAATGTGACACTCGATTATTTAGCTCCTTCTCCCAATAAAATAACCTCTCCGCCGCGATTGCGATTAAACGGCGCCGCCGCCACCACCACCTCGTACTCACTGATCGAACGAAAAAACAAAATTCATCGAGCAACTCGCCAGAGCACAAGAACACTGTGATCAAATAAACAAAAAAAAACGATATTCGCGAACGAAGAAACGACGCCGCGACACGCACTTTTATCCCCGCGACTCAACTTCCCGAGCGTTACGTTAAAAAGGTGCTCCGTTTGTGTTTTTCGCACCTTGCGTGCGTCAAACACGTCGATTTTCAAATGTTTCACGCGAACGACCGATTTTTCCCTCCTTCGTTCGTTTTCGCGATAATGCGAGATACCAGGACTGTTCGGGAGCTCATAATGATTCTCTCGGCGCGCGGAACGACTGGGAGAGAAGGTTTTTTTGTCGTCGCCGCTAGCACGGTCGTTCGAATACACGGAGCAGCGGGAGAGAGAGAGAGCGAGCGAGCAGCCGCGAGTCACGCCGCGTACACAACTAGCAGCGAACTCGCCATCTTGGCCCTCTCGGGGCCGCGTCAACCAGTTCAGGGACTCTACGCTCTACACCCCATTCTGCGCGCTCCCTCGTATGTTAACGCACACCACGAAACAAGCACGAACGCACACGACGCTCGGCCTTTTTACCTACGTGCCTTCGTGTGTGGTTACGGGCTCTCGCCGCGTCCAGCAACTCCGGCGAACTTTGTGTGGGTTGGCGGGCATCGCGCATGCGCCGCCGCTCGCATTGTCTCCTCAACTATCTGCCGAATTTTTCGTTTTCAGCAAAGTTTGACAAATAAAAAAACCGTTTATGCGCTTTATTCACGTAAATATTTTATGCGAATTAAGGGAAAAGTCTTATTTTTCACTCGTTGCAATCAATTTTTTCAAAAATTCACAAAAATTCTGCTCTCGAGCCTTTTTCTGCGGTCGCCAGCTGATCGATCAGCGCCATCTGCCGGAAATCATTGAAAGTAATTGACATCAGTCAGTAAGATAGAAGGAAGCGTTATCGATATTTGGTAAGTACGGAATTCTATACATTATCGACTGCGGAATTATACGAAAATTTGAAATAAACCCTTTTAATTAGTACAAAATACCGGGTGAGACTTTAAAAATAGTATTTCTCTGGTTTTAGCACAATTTTGCACAAACCTTCATTTCCATTATATAAAAAATACTTTAAAAGGGTTTTTGATGACTAGCAAGTTTCGAATATATTAAAATATTTAAAACTTACTCGAATAATTATGTATCTATATCGTTCGTGTACACCTGCGCGATCTTTATCCTTTGACTTATTTTTTCTGCACCGTTAACGTTCCATTTTCCATCAGTCACAATTCAAAGGTAAAAAGATTTAACTAAATTTTATTAATGATATTTATCATTTTTTCCTAGGACAACACAGTTTTATATTCGAGGTCATAAAATTCACACATGTAAGCAATTACGATGAAACTTTCTAAGGGTGACCTTCAAAAATTCGTTTTTATTCATATTTACAGAGCCCAATTTTAGATTCAACGATTTCTACTATTTTCACAATCTTATCAACTTGTTCTCAGTCTTCAATTTTTTTTGTCAATCGCATACACACTTCGCAACGAATAAAAAATATATTAGGTCATTTTTTGTTTTGAATTACGTTTTCTCTCTATGCAAATGACCTTTTGCGTAGTGTTTGTTCGAAAATATACGCATTTATTTTGTTTTTTTGAAGATTTTATTTGGACACTGGGACCTGCAAATTGAGACTGCAATGGTTCAGCGACACACGTACGCGGCGAAGTGTGCTAATGTAAATCTACGCATAATCCTGCGCTCTCGTTACCACCGGATGACGTGATTACTGTGATCCGAATACCCTGCTTAGAAAATCCTATTGCTACCAATTGAATGGACAAAAAACCCAATTGATTCCCATAGCAACTTATTCCTTTTCAATGGGATTTATCTCCATTCAGAGGCACGAATCGTTCTCAATAAGAATAACGTTCATCCATTCATCGTATATCTTCGCGTATACATAAAAAAAGCAAATTGTTTCTCCCCAATGAATTTGAGTTTCGATCTTTTTGAGGAAAGTATTTTTAAATAGTTTACAATTTGTATACAAATTTCTATTTTAAAATACTATCTGATTTAAAAAATAATAATAATTTTAAAATAACATAATATGGTTGTACCTGACGATCGTGTTGTGTCTTTTGAGTCAAGTGGAATAATTCTTTTTTCGATTTTTTAAGGTAGTTCTATAGGTACAGTAAAATCAAAAGTTTTTATTTCAATTTATCTCCATACCATCTCAAAATTCAAGGTCATCCAAGGTGACTTGTACTTGCTACGTACGTATGAAAATTTAAAAATTCATAATCTTAGGATTTTTTAAAAAAACTTGAGGAATCTTCTTTCAAGTACGATAAAGAGATGTCCAAAATTTTAAGAAGGTTCACCATCTAGATTTCAAGATATTTAGGTAGTTTAGTAGTGGTAGTTTTAGTTTTTTAATATTCGAGCTTGTTGAATCTTCTTTTTTCGCTTTTATTTACTTGGACTAAATACAATGCGAATCAGATGAATTTTATTTCTACTTCTTCGCTATTTTTTTATCTGCTCGCGAGTATCAGAGACTGATGGCGAACGAAAAGCAGAGTATGTTAATGGACAATGCCGCGTATGAATATTGATGGGGAGCCCTGCGATTCGAGTCAGTCGCGACATTATTCCTGCCTCGTTAATACCAAGAGACGCATTCTTGTAAATCCGGAAGCTCTCGTATCTCGAAAACCAGAACCGCGGGTAGCCGAGCTCGGTTTTTTTCTCTCTCAAATGGAGCAGCCTTGGAATTTTTTCGAATTCGTTCGTCGGAAAATAGGAATATGATGTAACGAGCGATCGCGCATCTGTCATTCGAAGACTGATCAACGAGACGCAGAAACGAAATATGAATCGAGGGGAAAAAAAATTAATACGTTTCCCGCAGTATTTGCTCTCAATATCGAAAGAGAGGCGCAACATCGATGTCAAGAGTTCTCGCGAGATCTTTAGAATTAAACTTTTCGGACGAACGAGTCACGAGACTCTCCGATCCCTCCGGGATTTAAGATTTATTTTTATGGCCGTTGATTTTATCGTTAGATAAGCAAAATGTGCTGAAAAAAGACACTCGACTTTCATGAACGAAACGTTTGAACGAATCATCTCGTCAATCCCGGAGGGATTCCGAGCTTTATGGACGTCGAGCGAGCTCTCGTCGTCGATTAATTGAATACGCGTGGATAATTGTACGATATTTAAAGTAAAACAGGGCTACGAACGCTACGGACAGACGTTACACACGCTTTTGTATAATATTTATCATCGCACGATCACGTTCGTGTTATCGTTGAAACGTGCTCCCCGTAATCACGTGCGCGATCGTGACGGAGCTCGCCCCTCCCTCGTCGATCTCCCCCCTCCCCCTCCCCCCCGTCCCATCCAGCTCGATCCCCGCAAACGAGAAATCATTTTTTTCACGTGGTCGTTGTACCGTCCTGACTATGCGGTTTTCGGCCGTAAAATTATAATCGTTCTCCTCTTCTGGGCAAACATTGTTATCTCGTCTCGAACGTGTTGAAACATAATTTTTTTTTCGAGCCCACGCGACTGCAGGATACAATACTTTTACAATCGTAATTGGTCAAGAATATAATTTAAAATACATTGAAAAAATTGGCAGGGTTTGCTGAAAAAGTACAGAATTTATCGCGAAATTTTAGCAATTGTATATTTTTTTTTACTGTTGAAGAATTTTACACAAATTTATTTCATTTCGTTGCGAGACGAAATTAATCGAAATAAATTGAGGCGTTATTGTTATACTTTTGAGAAATTTGAAAACTTTTATGCAATAATTTAGCAAAAAGCTTTTTGGTGGGTCGACGAGATCCGGAGAGACTTTGTGGCGAATTTGCACGATAAGGTGACTCGAAAACACTTTATGACAGAAGGCTCGCTGTGGGCATGTCCCCCACGTGGTCACGTCCATCGACCAATCACGCAAAGTGCTGTCACTTGCACCAAATTCCCCTCTCTTTTCAGCATCCCCGAGTGCAATTATACACACGCGCACGCCAGCTTTTCGACTCGTGCTTTTGATAAAGTTCACGTGAGCTCGCCACTACATTTAATTCGAGCACGATACATATTTTATTCCGACGATGCTTCATTATTCGCAGAAATTCTCAATTATCGCCAGAATCAATGATAGACGCGTTTCAGTAAAAAAAATTTCATGCTGCGCTTCTGATTCATTGGAGGAATAAAATTGACATGCGATTCGGATGAAAGAACGAAAAAATTTCTGCGCAAATTTCAAATTCCTGCTTGTTTTTTTTTCTTTCTGTTGCGAAAAATTGCGGTCAATTCGCCAACGATGACAGTGACGCAAAATTTTGCCCTGAATGCAGGGGAAAAAATGACAGATTATTTCTGGGGAAGGAGGGAAAAATGACGTTCGTTTCGGTACTTCCTAATGATTAATCATTTTTTCCCAAGCCTCATCCGTCGTATTTTCCCCTTTGTTTTCCGTTTTTGCGGTAAAAGCCCTGCGGGATAAACGTCTCGATACGTCAATCAAGGATAAAACATCACTGAAAAATTAAATCCTTAACGAACGCAACGAGTTTTTATATCGCCACGTGTCGTGTGGCGAAATAAAAACGTCCATCGTGATAAATTTCTAAAGACGAATCAAAAAATCTTTACGATTCTCTCAATTTTTCGATCATTCACGAATACCATGCATACATTTGAAAAAAAAATTCTTAAGTGGCCTTTAATCAGCAATTAGAAGAAAAAATCGTGAAAATAAAAATAGACACGAGCGAATGGACGAAAAAAAAAATGAGCAATTAGAAGAATCGTGAAAATAAAAATAGACACGAGCGAATGGATGAAAAAAGAGTGTAAATGTCATCCGTAGGTGTTTTTCCAAGATAAGATAATATCCACAAGTGGCCGGAGTATCTGCCAATTTTTTGCTTATTTCCCTTCGTCCCGTGCTTCCCGGGATAAGGAAGTCGGCTTTTGAGCATCGTGCCTAAACTTTCACGAGATTGCAGTAAAATAATCATGATCGATTCACGCGACGAGCAACATTTTCTTCTCTCTCTCTTCTTTTAATCTGCTCACACGGACAGAGCGCGATTCATTAACACAGACTCGGGAGGGAGGGAAAAACATGTACGAAGAGGCTTACACATATTTGAGGGAATTTCGTCGGTGTGGAACGATTCGGAGCCGCCTCGGTCTCTTTCTAGTCCGCTCGTTGCGGCCTTTACTCCTCCGTCTACCAAGTGCCGGAGCCTATATAAAGTGACAAACTTGCACGTTGTGCCGTACTAGTCGTCGTGGACTGTATCACGAAGCACTTTTGCTCCTGGCTCTCCCTCTCTCTCTGTCTCTCTTTCTCTCCTCCTGTATCTTTCCGACTCTCGCGGCGCGCGCTTTCTTTCCTCGAGAAGGAAGCCAGCAAGGGAGGAGAAGAGCCAAGGGCGAAAAGTTGGCGAAAAAGTTCGCGATCGTTGCCGGCAACGACGAAAGTCTCTCCCCCTCCCCATTTACCCGGTGCATCGTGGCGCGAAATCTCGAAATCCATCGGTTACGAACTTGAGACGACTTATTCTTGGGGTGCTTGCAGGAGAGCAGGAAGTGATCAAACTTCGAGTGTTGAGACGAGGAGAGACAATCGGCATCGAGTGCGTCTAACATTTGAGGAATAAGACTTAACCGGTCAGTATATCTTGTGCTTCCTCTTCCCAGGCTAATTTCCATCCTCGAGAATGTTTGTTTGTTGTCAGACTCGCTTCGTCGCTCGATTCACCATTCGGTTTGATTAATCGTTGCCAAACTCTTTTCGTTTTCGTCGATTTATCCTTCCTTATTCTTGCGAAAATTCATCCGTTGTTATTGAATTCTGGAACAAATTTGTTTATTTATTTTATCTTTACGAAAATACACAGTGTCGTTGAAAAATATTTTTTCGGGAGGTATCTCGTGCGTGAGAGCGAGGCGAGAGGGAGATCGGGGCCTCGGCTCGCAACGAGACACGGACGGGTAATTTATTTAATCGATGATCCAAATTTGGATCAATTTTTTCCGCGCGCATTAACGCCCCGGTGAATATGCGAACGTGAACGCGATTCCCATCTCACTGCAATGTTGAAACGAGGATAAAGGCCCCTTCAGGGATCCGCCGCGATATTATTGCTCTCGTAACGCGAATTGGGAACGAGGGGACTATCTCGTATACATAACGCGACTGATTGTCTCGCAAATGCGCTTGTCCCGACTGCATCAATTTTTTCTAGTCGTGTTTTTTTTTCTTCTATTTTTATATTTATCCATGCCAAGCTACCGTTATCATTTTTATCAGTATCTTTTCTTTCCTTTCGTCCAAAAATAGAAAAATATCGCAGCCTGCCCTTTCGATAGTCTCAAAGTTCGAAAGTTGAAAATTCTTCGCTCTTATTTGTCGGGTGATAAAATAGAAACGCGATAAAAGGATGGGTCGTTGATCACTGGGAACCTTCTTTTTCAGTCAAATGTTGATTTTTCGGTACTTTCCTTATCTTGGATAAACTCTTTTCCAAAAATTTCTCGATATTTCTTTTCTCGAGAAAATTATTCGTGTTGGAGAAAAAATAATTTAGAGCTATTTATTCTGTTCGAATAACTTTTCGATAGTGCGTGAAACCGTGGGGCATGTTAGCATACTTTGTTTTCAGTCGTTATCAGTCTATCATTTTAACGTTCGACAAAAGATACGCGGTTGTTGAAAGTTTTCGCATTATTGTACAATTCATGTTCGTACATTTTTTCACTTTATAACATTTTTTTCACTTTTTTACGGTAAGAAAGATCGAAAATGGAATAATTTTGTGATTTTTCGACTCTGGCACATTTTCATTTTTGAATGTCGTAATAATTTTTTAAATATTTTTTCAGAAACAGACGTGACAATGAGGAATCGAGTAGAAGCTTTTTTCGTGGCGCTTTGTCTGCTAATCGCGAGCCATGGAAATTCGTGGGCTCTTCCCCAAGGCTCTCAGGCTTACGAAGGTAAATGTTTTTTTTCGTGTCTCGCAGAGTTTAATTAAAATTACTTTACGATAAGACAGGCACGCGTTTATCGTGACGCACTCGACTTATTATCGCTCAGTCACAACAAATTTGCAGTTAATAAAATTCAGGAAAAAAGCGTTGAAAAAGTATTTCACCTGCGCAATTTATGGAGTACCAAAAAAAATACAAGAATATTGAAAAATGATGACTGTTCGATTTCAGACTCGTCGTTCTGGCTGAAGAGTGGCCAGAAAAATCTCGAGAGGATACTGGCCATGGAAAACAATAAGAATCGAGCGAAAAACATAATCGTTTTTATCGGCGATGGGATGGGAATGGCAAGCATAACTTCTGGTCGAATTTTCACCGGGCAACAGTATGGAAAATCTGGCGAAGAGTACAAGCTGGCTTTCGAGGTTTTTCCAAACACCGCGTTCTCCAAGGTTCGTCAATTATTTCACACTGATCGATTTTTCAAGTAAAAAAAAACGAACATAAAAATGTGTTCCTACAATTTTTTGTCACTTTTGCTTATTTATTCATGATGAGGATTGAAATTCTTGCAGACTTACAACGTGGATAAACAAGTGCCCGATTCGGCTGGTACGGCGACCGCCATGTTCACGGGAGTTAAATCCCGTTACAAAACAATCGGTTTTGACGGCAAGGTGAATTACAACGATTGCGAAAAGAGCCTCAACGAAGCGAGAAAAATTTCGTCCGTGGCGAATTGGGCCCAGGCCACGGGAATGGACACGGGTGAGTAATAACGAAAAAGGGAAAAAAACGTTCGATCGAACGCAAACGATCTCGAAAACTAGGGGGAAAAAAAATATCAGCGACATTTCGCGACGAGTCCGGTCTCAAGGATTGTCTCCAAACGAAAATAACGATCGAAACATTTACGTAATCGTCTCGAGGCGCGTAATTGTTCGAATTTCAAAGTCAACGGCTTCCTCGACTCGCCTCGAAAAGTCGCCGTTTCCGTTCGCGCCGCAAGGATTCCATCCTTCTCAAAACTCTACCGAGACGATTAGAAAATCAAAAAAACATTTTACCGAGAATGTGACAATTATAATCGCGGAAAACTTGGCCGAAGCTTCGAAGGAGACGCGTCTCTGAAATTGCAACTTCTCGACCGCGATTTCTATCGAGAGAAAAAAAAAACTTTCCGATCGACAACATTGAGAGTTCAATCGACGTCGCGGATCACGGTCGCGAAACTTTTCATATTATCCACAATAAAAGACATAAAATGATGATTAGCATCGGAAGGAAAGCTAAAATTATCGAACGCGAGATATAATTGAGTCACATTGTTTCTTCCCGAAGATGGCTGTTCGCAGACGAGCGAAAGATCATCGGCTTCGCCTGTCGGAGCTGGCGCCACTCGAGATAAGCGAGAAAACCCCTTTGAACCTCGGCCTCCGTTGAATAGCGCAAAAAATCGATAGTATAGTTCGCTCGATAGCGTCTTGTCGTATTTTTAATCCTCCCATTGTTGTACTCGATCCGATTATCGAAAGTTATCGGAAATACACATTTTGCGTCGCATCGTTCGTAGTGAGGATCGGTCGCACGCGAATTGCGCCTGTTCCAGCGAAAAGCTCGAAATTGAAAAAAAATAAAAATAAAATAAAATAAATAAAAAATAAATAAATAAAAAATAAAAAAAATAAAAAAATAAAATAAAATAAAAATAAAATTAAAAAAAAATCGAAAAAAAATCGAAAAGCTCGACGGATTTTTCCTTCGTCTAAATTTTTTTGTTTTTCTCTCTCTCTTTTTTTCTTCATTTGTTTGCTATCGTGTGACAGCGAGATGCGGGGACAAAGATATCCGAATTGCAATCGGTCGGGATCAACGATGCGTGAAACAATCCAACAATGACACACTTGCGATAATCCGCGAAACAGAAAGAAAAAACACAGGAAAATAAATCTCGTTCTTTCAATTACGCTCATTTTTTATAATCGCTGGCTCTTCGACGCGAAATTATTTTCACATTTCCTCTCGTTACGATCCGACGATCTTCTCGAGATAAAGTGTAATTGATCCCTGACAGAGTTCCCCTCTCGATCGCGACGCGAGAAGAAACCAATTTTTGAAAATTATCGGAAATTCAACGACAACTCGGCCGAGGCAGGCATCGTTGCGCGATGAAAAATCTCGCAATTCGTCGCGAAAAAAAAAATCACAGAATTACCGAACGATGAGATATTCGTTGAAAAATAGAATATTTCGTTCTCGACGGAATACCGGAAGTTTCTGTGATTTTATTTGTATCGGTTGAGTAATTATTGAGCATCGATGCAGCACGCGTTTGTCCCGCGAGAGAAAGAGAGAGAACGAGACGTATAGAGCCGCATTGACACAATTATCATCGAACGCAAACGAGAGTGACGGACCTTGAATGGTCGCGGAATACGTGTACTCTTATTGGAAATCAGGAAACCGGAATAAGCCCGGAGGGTCGAATAAATTCTTATCCGTTCTTCCACCTTTTTCTTCTCGTCAAGTTCGCGGTTGAAATTTCACGAGTTTCGAACTCTCGAAATAAGTCTTAAAAACTTCCTTGAGCTATAAATTTTTATTGTCCAACGAATAAAGAAGTAAAAGAAAAACGAAAAGAAATCGGTGGTGTACAAAAAAGCGAGGACGTTTTTGATGAAAGATTTTCTCGACCGCCTTCCTTTTTTTGGACTCCCAACGGAATAAATTCCTGAGGAGCGAATAATGAAGAAGAAGACGCCGAAGATGTCCGCGAAGATTATATTAGAGAAATTTTGAATAATATTTGAGCGAGCGAATTCGAGAAGGGTGAACGGGAGAGATGAGCCTCCAATTGAGAGCCAGGCTTTGTTATGCGCCAAGAATGAAGATAAAAAGGAGGAGGGAGAACCAGAAGCGCGCTTGTGTTGAATGAACGGGAGGGAGACCGGCGCGCACGACCTTCTCCCGTGTCGAGGCCGTCGCGAGTACGAGGGAAAGAGCTCTGACTCTTGACACAATGTAAACAAAGAAGATTCATTCAGACCCTTCGTAACGATGAACCATTTTCATCGCGTCGAAAAAAATCTTTTGGTGTTTATCAAAAGACAAAATACGATCGTTTTTCCCAAAAATTTTTCAATTTTCAAGAAGATCAAAGAATTCGTGCGTGACATAAAAAGCTTTTTACAGTTCTTGAAGAATAAAACTGGAGAAGTCGAAAGAATTCGATAATTCGAGGGGGAAGAGAGAATTTTCACGATAAAAAAATAAATTTATCGAACTAGGACAAGCCTAATTTTTATGTATTTTGATCCCCTGAATCCGAATCTCAAGCCTATTTGGCCCGTACACTCTTTAAAATCCAAGTAAATGACAAAAAAACTCCTTAAAAAATGCTAAAAATTGTAAAAAATTGCTATTATTATGATAAAAAAAATTCTGAAACTAAATCAAGTATGATTTTGATGAATTTTGATCCGTTGAATTCGAATCTCAAGCCTATTTGATCCGTACACCCTTTAAAATATAAGAAAATTGCAGAGACCCTCAAAAAATCTTTAAAAATTGCAAAAGATTGCAGTTAGTGTGTCGAAAAAAATTTCTAAATCCAATTCGAGTATTATTTTTATGTATTTCGATCGGACAAAAATACATAAAAATCATACTTGATTTAGTTTCAGAAAATTTTGTTTATCATAATAATAGCAATTTTTTACAATTTTTAGCATTTTTTTAGGAGTTTTTTGTCATTTACTTTGATTTTAAAGAGTGTACGGGCCAAATAGGCTTGAGATTCGAATTCAGGGGATCAAAATACATAAAAAATAGGCCTGTCCTAGTTTAATAAAAAAAATTTTCATCGTGACAACTGCAGTTTTTTGCCATTTTTCACGGTTTTTCGCAATTTACTCAAAATTTTGACGGTGTACGAACAAAACGGACCCCAGATTCGGAATCAGCGCGCCAAAATACATAAAGATATGGGAGTCTGGTCAAAAGTACAGACAACTTTTTTTTTGTGGACCAGTGTTATTATCATTATTGAAAATTTTCGATTCAGGGTTCGTGACGACGACGAGGATAACGCACGCGACTCCCGCGGCGCTGTACGCTCACGTGAACAACCGGGACTGGGAGTGCGACTCTTCGATCCCTCTGAAGCATCGGGACTGCATAAAGGACATTGGGCGACAGCTCGTCGAGGATGCACCGGGAAATCGTTTCAAGGTACGAAGCCTCTCGTTCGATGCTCGACTCGGTATCGTACACGAGCTTTCAATAACAATTCGTAGAAAGAAAGTTCAAGGTTAATTGAACGATGAGACGCTTTTTTTATCATCTCTCGTATCCGGTCACGCTTGATCTCCAACGATTCAGCCTCAGCGCCTTGTTAAGTTTATATATAGAAATTATGGTCGTATACGAATATAGAATAATGCGGATAAATAGCGTGATTTGTCGTCGTTTTATCAGCGACAATGAGAGAACGATTTATCGCTGTTGCGAAAATTCATCGACTGCGAAGAGCGAAACGAAAGTTTCTAGACTTTTCATTGTAATTAAATATTGTGTTTAATGATGACAGGTGATGATGGGCGGAGGTGCTCAAAATATGGGTGTCCCCATGGAAGGAGACATCGACGCGAGTTCGTGCGTTCGCGAAGATCGCAAGAATTTGGCGACTTTCTGGGCGAAGAACAATCCTAACGGGAAGGTAGTGAAAAACACGGCTGAGCTGATGTCCCTTGACATCGCGAAGACGGAGAGCGTGCTCGGAATATTTTCGCAGAGTCACATGCCGTACCATGGTGTGAGAACGCCGGAGACTCCGACTCTCGCCAACATGACGATGCAGGCTTTAAGAATCCTCAAGAAAAACAAGAGAGGATTTTTCCTCATGGTGAGTATTCGGGGACAATTTGTCGTTTCGCGTTTTTTGTTTGTTCGTTTGTTGTTTTTTTTTCAGCGTGCACGTTTTATCGTTGTTTTGTAGCAATGCGGAAGAGACTGGAATCTCGAGGCGAACGTTGAGAGTTAAACGGCTCGTTTACATCGAAAACAAACGATCCGGAAAACTCGGTTAAATTTATCGTTTCCCCCCTGCTCTTATTTTCTTCCATGATTTTGTTTTCACGCTGGTTTCGCGGTTGAATTAATGCTCCCTCGAGAACAGAGTTTAAGTTTCCCGGAAGCGCGCCAAGGCCTCTTCTCTTCGGGTACAGCCGACGCTCAAATTTTATGCGCGTAATACAAGATGCGCCACGTTTTTCGCTCATTCTTTTCTCGCCGTGGCATCGTCTCTTCGAGCGACGACACGCGCACCGACGAATCCGGTCCGGACTGGTATTTATCGGTCGGCTCTTTCGAGGATTTCCTTCAAAATGTTATTTCGCGTTTTCAGGATAACTTTTTTTTCGGTCCCAGAGCAGAGTTATGTGAACGATAACGCAGCGGAAAATAATAGTCTCCGGCAGTCAGTACTGTCTGGAGAAACCGACACTAATTCGTTAATGGTCGAAGAACCGTTTTCGTCGCTGTATCGCCCACGAGAGGCTCGATTATATCGCAGCGCCGATGTTTCAGGTTGAAAGCGGTAAGATTGACATAGCCCATCACCAGAATTATGCGAGATTGGCGCTGCGCGAGGTAATGGCTCTGGAGGAAGCGGTCAAAGTCGCCCTCGCCCAGGTCAACATCGAGGAAACGCTGATAATCGTGACCGCCGATCACTCGCACGCTTTTACCATGAACGGTTATCCAACCAGAGGAAACGACATTCTCGGCTTCGCCAACGATAAGAACGTTCCCAGCATCAAGCCTTACGAGACTCTGACGTACGCAAATGGTCCCGGATTCCTCTACCATCGTCTCAACGACAGCACCAACGTCAACGAGACCTGGAGACCTGTGGAACAAGACACAAATAGGGATGATCCTTACTACAGGAATTTGGCCACTTTCTACTTGAAGGACGAGACTCATGGTGGGGAAGATGTTGGAGTTTATGCCATAGGTAAGCTTTTTCTATACTTTGTTTCATAGAAAATTTATTCTGCGAAGAAATAAAATTCCTTTGGACTGCTAAAAATCAGTCGTTTTTACTGAATTCTTTGTCAGATGATTCAGTAATCTCATTATTTTGAATTTTTTGTATACTTTCATTGTAACTTTCGTGTAGAATTTTCTTTTATTTAATGATACAATATGGTGGCTCTTCTGTGATATTGATAAAGATTGCATTTTTGTTATTTTTTATGAATCCGAAACAGAAATCTCAAAGATTTTTCGATCCTTGACATACGAACACGAAGGATAAATTTGTTAAATTACAAAAAAGTTCAGAATTCGAAATTATATGCGGGTTTTTTATAAAAATTTAATTTTTCTGACCATTTTTTCGACAGTCTATATCCCCAAAAATTATTTATTTACGCAATAACCATCAAACTTAAAATTTATCCTTTACATACTCTAATTCGAGTCTTTTTTTTAAATGTAGTTTAGAGATAATCATGGTTAAAGCACTCCCAACAAAGTATTGAATCATTCGTAACAATTATGAGCTGTAGCTTCGTCAATATTTCGTATTTTCATTTGTCCTTTTTCCAGTGTATACTCGATAATGATATTTTCAAAATATGTAAAAAAATAAATTAAAAAAAAAATTGTAATGGTCACATGAATTAAGTATCTTAAAAAATAAATGATTTTCGCTCACGAGGACGAAACGAATGTTTTCCAGGACCCTGGTCTCATCTCCTGCGTGGAACCTTCGAGCAGAATTACTTGGCCCACGTGATGGCATACGCAGCATGCCTGAAGGATTGGCCATCTCACTGCAACAGAGCCTACAACAGATACTTCTACGAGTTATCGAGTTCAGGAGTCAGCAGGACCGTTCAATCGTCTCTTTTCTTCCTTGTCATAATTCTACTGATCTCTCACACAGTCAATTTGCAATTCACCTGAACGAAAAACGTCGCGCTGGCGTGACAATGTTTTTTTTTTAATGTTTAGTCTTTAAAACGCCAATTCGTGAGAATTACAGTCTTTGTGTTACGAATTTGGCCAGAATACGAGCATCTGGCAAAAAAAAACAATCATCAAAGATTCATGTGCATCGATATAAAAAAAAACAAAGTTAATGTCATAGAACTCGCGTGCAAAAGAAAAGTACGCGAGGAGCCTCGAAAAACTCAGAGACACATCCAAATGCACTCGTGAAACCCTTCGAATCCGATATTTTTTCATGTCGTGCTTATACTCGTGTTTAACGAATTATCGAGCTATCCTGTAGATAATACGTCATTTTATTTCAATACTTACGAGACATTCGAACATTTGAATTTTTCTCCTTCGCGGCTGACCGGTGGTTGCCATGGTTACGCGCCGATCAGTCTCATCGTGCGGCAGCACTGTACGGCCGCGAAATCATTTTTCCGTTTGAACGCGTTCCGCGCGACTACCTTCAACAAAAAAAAAATCAAGGATAACAATATTTAACCAAAGGACAAAATGATTTCGACTTTAGAAAGAAAGAAATATAAATGTAATAAAACTAGCTGATTCTTGAGAGACAATCGTCGACCGAGGTCGACAGTCTTTTCCTTCGCTCAAATTATATTTATTCCGCATAGAAAATAAACTGACTTTAGTCCTGTAAATTTTGTACATTTCGCGAGAGTTTTTTTTTAGTCGAATTGAGAAAAAGAGAGAGAGAGAGAGACAGACCTAGTTAAAAGACGTAATAATGTGGAGTGAGAATGCATGGAAAATATGAATGGGTGTATGATCAATCTACTTCGCTATTTTTTAATTTGCGTCTGCGGCATAAGTGCGCGTATGGAAAAACATTCCTCAAGCGACGCCAATTTCCCACGATAATTTATAACGAATAAGCTCCTCATGTACGCGAGCCCGTATTATTACATCACAATAGACGATGTTATCGCTCGTCCGAAGCGAAAAAGAAGCAACGAATAAAATGCCGAAACGTTGTATCGCGTCTCTGAATAAACGCAATAAAACGCAACATCTGCGCGTTTTCATAATTTTCAGGAAGAGAGAGAAAAAAAAACAGTACCTCAATAAAAAAAAAACTGATGAAAAAAAGTGTGAAGAAGCGTTTTCTCGAGATTCTTTATTCAGTTCCAAGGTGCAAAAGAGGCGCGAGCTCATCCGGGATTTTCAGATACCCCGGAGGATGGAGAGGCAATAATTTTTGTACATGAGAGGCGCGAGATCGTCGCTGACGAAATTTCGGTCGGGCTTTACCGAAGCGAACGGATTTTTTTGCGGTTCCAGCAGAATTTCGGCTCTCGAGATGGACTGGATCCTCTGGACGTCTCTGGGGATCTCGACCTCCGTGTAAGAGGTGACGAGGACCGGAACCCGAGCTCGGCAGAAGCGCTCGATAGTTTCCGGCCAAGTGTCGATCCCGTCGTATCCGGTGAATCGATAGAGACCCGGATTGAAGAGGCAAATCAAATCCGCTTGGGATTCTGAAGTGACCTCGTGATAGAGCTTCCTCTCGTTGAAGGCGACGCTCACTCGTCGCTTCTCCTTTTTGCAGCGTCTGCACAGAGCGACCCTGCGGAGAAGTTCGATCGGAGCGCCGGGCAGATACAATTCCGGCCCGGTGAACTCCAAGCAAAGTCTCTTCAGGCCTGGCAAATAGTGCAGAAAGAGTTTTTCCCAGGCTCGAAGAGTGGAGCACTCGTACTGGAATTCCGCCCCGACGATGTCGATCTTCAGGCTTTCCCTGCTCGCGAGATCGTCGCGAGTCTTCTCGAGGGCGAAGAGCGCCGTCAGGGGCGCGCTGGCGGCCAGTGACATGCTCGCGTACGTGTGAGCGTCGATTCGTCGATAATTCATGTTATTTTCGAACATCTCGAGAAATAGAGCGTCCAGATTCGTCGCCAGCGGCGAGTCGGTCTTCCTCCTCGCGTCCGGAAAATTTGGTATCGCGTATCCGTGCTTCTGCTGCATCCAGAGAATCCTGCGAAACACTCGAAAGTCCTTGCACCACTTTTCGTGCTCCTGAGAGTGCTCCGGGCAGAAGAGGTCGAAGCTGCACGTGGGACAACGAACGAGATTGTCACACTTCCGGCAGGCCCGACAAATCCTTGGGTACAGAATGATCTCTCGTTCCCAGAGCTCCAGAGAACGACTCAGCCTTCTCTCGACTCCCTCGATGAATTTGATCCTCAGGGATCTATAATTTTCCGCGTTTTTTGCAAAACGGAAAGCCCCGATTCCTCCGAATTCCTGGCAAATCGCTTCGCACAGAGCCAAATGGCTCGCCCGATTTTCCACGGCGTGCTCCAATTTGCAGTAAGAGATCATTCTGCATTTCTCGCAGACGAGCGACTCGTCGCTCGTTTCCTGGCAGACGACGCACATGCAGCCCGAGAACACGAATCGCGGACGTATCTCGAATTCCAGCGTCTCCTCGTCGTCGCTCTCCGTCAAAAGATTGTTCTCGTTTAATTTCAGAAACGGCAACTCCAGACGCTCGTAAACGTCCATTAATTTTGGCTGAGGTACTCTCGGCGACGATTTCTCCGCGTCCTTCGTTGACAACGGGATCGCAACGTTTTTCGCTATATTCTCCCTCGACTCGTTTCTCCTCGACGTCTCCTTTTTTCCTCCCGTTTTTTTTCTCCTACCCATTGTCCTGAAATTTTTTTTCGAGATTTAACTTTACGTTCGTTTTGCTTTTATTTTATTTTTAAGATACAAGACAACAATAATGAGAAAAAAATGAAAAATACAAAATGCTGGTTAATATTAATGTGAGTTTGAAATGATGAAAATCTTTAGTGCTGGAAACGATGTCGTTTGATGTTGCCGTAGTCTGAAATTTGTATTTGCATACGGTGGGAAATAGCGAAACACGGAAATAAGCGGTACAGGGAGAAATGGCGATAATTAAGGAGAAATTGGGCGAAATGAAATTTCCTCGAGTTGGCAAGACTCGCGATATCTCGAATTTTCAGCGCTAAATCGACGATTAGCTGTCGACGAAAATAGAAAATTTACGAATGCGACAGGGATCTTTCTGATAAGATCGCAAGATTGCCCAAGTTTCACAGAATATATGAAAGAAAATAAAGAATAAATCAAATGGTCGTATCGCAATGTCGATATTGTTGAAAAATAAACGCGCATGGTTCAATTAATCATTCTTTATCGATAACTTTTCCTTCAATATCTTTTTTTTTAAACTGCATTGCGAAGATTACGAAGATCTCACAATATACCGAAGGTCACTGAAGAAAACACGAATTTCATTCGTGATAATGAAGACAAAAATATATCACTGACAGCTGAATAATTATTTTTCTTCGTATTCCAATGCAGAACATTATTTTCGTATTTTTACAGTCCATATCTGAGTTTTCTTATTATAAATAAATTTTTCAACTTACTTTGATAATTTTTTTTTCACGATTAACAATGTATGCAATTAATCTCGCAGCACTGACTTTTAAATCGATTTGGGAAGATTTAGCTAGAGATTCTTTTCTCTGAGAAGTTGTCAATGTAAAGTACGAAGCTCGTTCCTCGAAGAAGTTTCCCTCGAGACTTGCACTGGAGAGAGGGAGAGAAAAAGGAAAAAAAAGGGCCAGTAACTTGCGCAGTTCGGGAGCGCAACGTGCATTGTAAAGTTGCTCGCTCAAAAAGTATTTTGGACTCTCTCTGGCTCGCTATTATATAACTCATTTCTATATCCGTATCCATAGATTGTTCTCACTCGTCTCTGCTGCAAGACATCACGAATCTTTACGACTCTGCCGTCCCCGACAATAAATTAATAGCCCGAGAAACTTTTGCTAACTCTCTTGCATTTTCCTCTGAATTCCTCTTCCTTTTTTTATACTTAAAAAAAATAACGAAATGTAACAGAATTACATTATAATCGTGTAATTTAATTTTTACGATCTATCACTTTTTATTATACAAAAAAATTATTCATTCACTTATTTAAGTAGGCGAGAATACGTTGCAGTATCGTTGAAAAAAATCGTATTGTAGAAAAGTCGATTCACAAAAGTATCGAAGCTGTTATCTGTCTGCTCTTATCTGACAGGAATTCTCGTGACGAGAACTGGGTCCCCTTATCGTGACAATGTTCGATGAACAATGGTCTGAAATTTTTAGTCAATTCTCGACAAGTCAATTTGTCGTACATTCTATCTTATATTTAAAAGTATTACGATACTCATTAAGTGTAATTAAGTGTGAAAAAATCAATCAATTTTTTTAATTATGGAAAACTATATAACAAAAGTTACATTTTACGTTTTTTTTTAATACGATTCAATAATTGATAAGTAAAAATTTAGCATCGAGTAAAAATTATAAAATTCATTATTCGAAGGTAAGATATGAGAGTAAAAAATGCGAAACTTTTACGGATTAAAAAACCTTTTATCGTTTTTTATAAAAGAAAATGAAAAGTGCCTTATTGTGACGTGATTCTTATTTTGAGTAAATTATCGCCTGGTTCTATTTCATATTATTTAAAACATGTGTCATAGCTTTTTTTAATTACAAAAATTATCTGAAAAGTGGTAAAGCTGTAATCAGTGTTTATTCTGATTATATGCGGCGGAATAAACATTCCTACGGCGCAAACGCGACTTCTTGTTTAGTTGACGTGGGCCGGGTCTCGCCGTGCACTCACAGTGACCCGCGTATCATCTGTCAAATTATTTCGACCCGAACAATAAATACGTCAATAAGAAAATTTTTAAAAGTGCCGTTTAGAAATAAAATCTGTGCTGCCCGCTACAGTCTAATTACGTTATCGAGAATGAGAAGATCGAAAAAGACAAGTTCGCAGTAAGTTCGAAATTAATTTTGAGGTTATATTTCTGTTCCATTAAACTCGCGTATCGCCGATGTTTTTCTCTTTTGAACCGTTCTAAATTCGGTCTCTCGTTTTGTGACACTGGCTTTAATTCTAGAGAAAATGCAACGAAAAAATCTTAAATTTCTTAATTCCATTAAAAAATTTTAGACTAATGTTTTTTGATACAATAATTTTTTGATACAACAGGAAAAACATGAACGAATAAAAACACTTCAGTATTTTTGCAATATTTGGGTAAACGGAAAAACGGTTCTTTCTTATTTAACTTATTAAACGAAAATTTGATTTGAGCGAATGTTATTTTGTTTATCTGAATTTTCATTATTTTTGAGCTTTGTCGCATGTTTCCAGCCAATGAATTATTTCACAGTGATACATTATTTCTAACAATATCTTTTTATTATTTGTTCAGAAAATGATAAACTGCCAACACTTGTTTAAAATGGTGAGTGCGCTAATGGGACTTTCTTTCTATTTCTGCATGTGCAAAACTTTTGGTGATCCCTGTCGGGTATCGACAGAAAAAAATGCCCAAGTGCTAGCAACAGGGTTCGAATTGAACCAACGTAGTTCTATAATTGTACCAAAGGCCTATGCATCGTCTACAGTCTTGCATTCCTTTATTTTTGTCTGGGCATACCGCTGACCAGATCTGAGGCTGAGATAGATAATTCTCTAACAATTTTGGTTATTTTCTACAAATTAGATCCTGATTAATAAATAATAAAACTGGTGAGAGTGAATTTATCGATAAAATGCATGTGAAATAAGTTATTAAATTATTTCGAGAAAAAAAAAAAGTTTGTCTTATTTTTCACGAGTTGGATGTCAGTTAAAAAATAGTAATACAGGTGACAGTGTGTCTACTAATAAAATAAATTAGTAAAAAGGTCAGTGATTTAGAGTGCAGCAAGAATAAATTATAATGACGCATGCAAAAGAATTTTTTAACTCAACTTTAGGCTTATTACAAAGAGAACACTTTGTAAATAAATTGATAATCAGCCTATCGAATAATTATCAGAATTAACGTTGCTCCGACGACCCTAAAATCAATTGAAAAGTATAAGAGGAACGATATAGTGGTTGTCGAAAAAAAGAGAATAAATCAGGGGGATGTACATTGAACGTTTTTCCGTAGTGTTTCGTGGTGATCTATAAGTACCTAGCCAACGAGAATGAAGAATGTGGAGTACGAAGAGCCTGATAGCCGGGCGCACGAAGAAAGAGAAGGAATACGTTACAGAAAATCAAGGACTATTCACAGAATGGTGGGCTCCGGTAGCAGCGAGTTTATCGGCAAGGACACGATCCTCGACCCGATGGTGGGACTGGACGTGGACACCGGCGACGAGGAGAGCGGTGCCGAGGACACGAGCAGACTCATACCCTCCTCGCCGCGCATCGACGCCGCGAAAAGCAGCAAGATTCAAAAGTTGAGTCCCGAAATCGAGATAATCGACGAAGAGAATGTCTGGACGATATCGGTCCAAATGTTCATACCCTTTCTACTCGCCGGCTTCGGAATGGTCGCTGCGAGTCTCCTGCTCGACTTGGTTCAGGTTAATACTTTTAATTTATAATAAATTTTAAATTCTTCGTTTATATTATTTCTTGACGATTACTAAAGCAAAGGGGATTTTTTTTCCCAGCACTGGCCCGTTTATCAAGTTGTCTCCGAGGTCTACATTCTCGTTCCGGCCTTGCTGGGTCTCAAGGGAAACTTGGAAATGACCCTGGCGTCGCGCCTGTCGACTCAGGCCAATCTCGGGCACATGGACACTCCGAAGCAGCAGTGGACCCTGATAATTGGCAACCTGGCCCTGATACAGTGTCAGGCGATGGTGGTAGGACTCCTGGCCTCCCTGGCAGCCGTCGTACTCGGCTGGGTGCCGGAGGCCCACTTCGACATTCACCACGGACTCCTGTTGTGCGCCAGCTCGCTCGTCACCGCGTCGATAGCCAGTTTCTTGCTAGGCCTCGTGATGGTCGCCGTCATCATATTCTCTCGTCGGATGAGCATTAATCCTGACAACGTCGCAACTCCGATCGCTGCCTCGCTCGGCGATCTGACGACCCTGGCGCTCCTCTCCTGGATCGCTTCTCTCTTGTACAACGCCATAGGTACACGAAAAACTCTCCACGTCACTCCACGATCATCTGAAAGTAACCTTCATTAAAATTTTATCCACTTTTTTCGCTTATCGTCGGAAATTTTCAGATCTTCAGCCTTGGATTGCGCCGTCCCTGATTGTTTTCTGCGTCCTGGCGACTCCGATATGGGGCTACATAGCCGCCAGGAATCCGTTCACGAAAGAAGTCCTCGATTACGGCTGGTCCCCCGTAATATCGGCGATGCTCATAAGCAGCATCGGCGGTTTGATCCTCGACTATACGATATCCAGTTACAAGGGCATAGCAGTTTTTCAATTGGTGATTAACGGGGTCGGTGGCAATTTAGTCGCCGTCCAGGCAAGTCGGATATCCACCTCGCTCCACAAAGAACAAAACAGTGGAAATCAGAGCGAGCCTCTGAAAATTTGTGTCAGTCCCTTTCACGCCTTTTTAGCTCCAGGTAAATTCTTCATTCGTCCCAACTTTTGCACAATTTGAACATTTTTCAATTAAAGAACGAAAAAATATATATATATATATATTTTTCAAGGTGGTCACGCGAGGACAGCGAGAGTTCTCCTCATGATGGTCATTCCAGGGCATTTGATATTTAGTTACACGATAAGTTATCTCAAAGCTGGGCACACCTCCTTCACTGCTACTTTTATCATCGTTTATTTATTCGCAGCCGTTCTTCAGGTGACTCTCTTGTCGATTATTTGCGCTGTCTTTTAATATTTGGACTTTCTTACGAAGGTAAATAATTTGTTTTTTTTTTGGAACTTTGACAGGTAATATTGCTGCTGTACATAGCTCAATTAATGGTCGTGTGGATGTGGAGTCAAGGAATGGATCCCGACAGTTCGGCGATTCCGTACTTAACCGCAGCGGGCGATCTATTGGGCACAGCTCTGCTGGGAATAGCGTTCCACTTTTTGTACCTTATCGGTGATGGAGACTCAGACGTGGGTGACTGAACGACGAAAAGTAACATTTCGAAATAGAAAAAAACGATGAAAGGTCGCTCTCGCGAGAGAGACACAGCTTCGAAGCTGCCTCATTATTCCTAGGACCAAATATTCATTTGTTGAATTAATTCTTTTTTTTCTTTTCACCGGGAAAAATATGAAGAACGAGGGGACGTTCGTGAAATTTTGCCAAATGCAGGACTGTATAAGATTTTAGTTTTATTTCTGTTGAGAAAAGACGCTCGGTCAGTATTCACCGTATGCGGTTTAAAATTTAGTTACATATCTTGAGAACAAGATTTTAACGAAAGTGCCAGGTCAATCATATCTGATCCTCGACCAGAGTAGATCGAAGAACAAGAAAAACTGTTAAATTTTTATGTAAATATACACGATACTCCTTCGAGCTTAAAGCACGACGATATTAGGAAATTTTTGTATATGCTGTGATTTGTCGTATGTTAAATATGTTAATGGTTTTTCAGAAGAGAATCGAACGAGTGTAACAACGAGAATTATTATGGCAATAAATATTTTGTAATATGTTAAATATACACAAATAAAAAAGCCACTGATGAGTGGTATGAGAAGGCAGAAAAAAAAACATTTTTCAAAAGAGTATCAATGATTGTGTCTTTGAATGCAAAATGTTTGACCTACGAAAATTCAAGTTTTTTCGTCTCCATCGTGCAAATATACAAAAACAGACGTATAGACGTGCATGCGCGTTAAAATTTGTATCACAAACGTTTCGTGGACGTTACGATGCGAGGCATATGCGCGGGCGATATATTATTATGATAAATGCCCTGACAGATCGCTATCCTCACGAGTGCCTCTATTATTATACACAATAGTCTTTAAACTGTTTGATGGACATAATTTTAGGCTCGCGAAAGGGCTTTTAACACCTAGCAAACTTGGTAATGATCTCTGTATTTCTCTCTCTCTCTCTCTCCTTCTTTCGGCGTCTTCGTTCTCTCTCTTTTTATACGTTCTCGTAATTTTCGTCTCATAGTTTTATCCTTCCGAATTACGAACCTTGTCCAGAGCCTCGTAAATCAACCAACTTTCAAAACAAATGCTTCACGAAAGGTTCAACGATAAAATATGTAAATTTTTATGCGAATTCGACGAAAAATTAAATTTTTTGTTCCACTTGGACGAAAATCGTCTCAAGTTTAAGGAAAAATGTAAGGAATGGACCATGGAAGAAGAGAAAAGACGTCTAGCGATCGGAGAAGGTTGTTGATTAGTTGATAAAACCGAATGGCGAGAGCTAGAGCGAGAAAGTGGACTGACTACGTGTCGTCAATCTCGGCAAGAGTACCATCCAGAACTGTGTTCGCGCGCGTGCACTCTCTCTCTCTCGATCCCTTTTCCTGCATCGTCTTGCACGGAATAATCGCGAAAAGTACGCGCGACGTCTCTTCCCAGGCCTTATGCTCGTGAAACGAGGAAAATGGCTTCTAATTCGAAGAATCGTCGCGTCGACAGAACGAGAAATATTAGTAGGGGGAGAAACAACACGATCGTTGCAGGGTGAGTTCAAATATTGCACGAAGAAGCAACCTTTTCGCAGTGCATTGCTTTTTTTCATGGAGATAAGTTTATGATGAATTTCGAACGAGTCCGATCTCTGGGACACCGATTCGCGGATCCTAATCCCGTCTAATGGTGCACCAGCTCGCGTGTCTCATCCCGCGAGCTTTCAGTTTATCTCTGCAGCAACCGAGTGCTCTCATCCATACACGTACAAGATCGTACATATTCGAACTTTCCGTCTCGCTCGGTCTCAATCATTTTCATCTCGTTCTTTTACTCTCAACGATCCCACATATCGGACCTTCCAGACGAAATCGAGGCACATTTTATACGACCTCGTCCTACGTGAGAAGAAATACTTTTTCTACTGTCAAAATAAATTGCAATAAAATTTAAACTGTAAGAAAATTAAGATGAAAATTTCGGTAATTTGCTCGTGAAATAAAAATTGGATCGATAAATTATTGAATTTATATTCGAGCGTGGATTGATTTTTTAAAAAGATCGAGTCACTTCGTTCTGGAACATCCAATGTGTGTTTTGCTCGTAGAGGCTCCTCTCGGTAATAACAGAACGTGTAATACGTATTTCATTCATAATCTCGTGACTACGACGACGTTGACGACGACGCCGTTGTACGTATGTCGAAACGCTCGGTTTTAAATGTATAATACTATTGTCGGTTTGCAAACTCACCACCGTCCTAACACGAACTGTACAGCATCATCGTCAAACACTGGCTGGACAGTCGAACGGACCACGTACTTTCGCCAAGACGTGTTGATCGTCGACGAAAAAGAAACAAGTCCTCCGGATTAAGCTGTGAAAAAAAAATAGTGCCATTACTTCTTTACACTAATTTTCTCAAACGATTATTTCCTATCTTTAAAAATTTCTTGTACATCGATGAAAATATTCTAAATTTTTCGAAATCTCTTTTCCTGGAGCGTTGATTTTGGCTCGCAATACTTTTTGCTCGTAATTTCGAAGAGTGACCTCGTTTTTTTTGCCAGTTTGCACAAAAAATTAGGATTATTTTTATGCAAAGAGAAGCACACGGAGGCGAGCAAAGATAATTATCGAAGGTGTACTGTGGAATGGAATATAATAGTACATGGAAATTTTCGCGTCGTGCTCGATCGAAAAACGTGCCAGTATGTTCGACGACAGAGTTTTTGTGAAAAAGATTGAAGACGGCGCGCATGCGAGGATCGAGAAATTTACCTCGTATCGGACGTTTGTTTGAACACTGTTTGCTCTCGTTTCGTCCTCCGAATTTTGAATTCGTTTAAAATTTCTCTATATCTCGCGGCGATTTTTTTAGCATCGCTATTTATTTTGTGTGCGATGCAAAAATAATAAATCAAAGGAGTGACACACGTCTAACGAGCGATATGAAACCGCACGGACCGAGAAAATTGAGCTGCAGCTGACTGACGGCCAGTGTGAGTATTCCCTTTCGTAATTTATTTTCCTTCGCCATCCAAGATATTCGCACTTCCGACAGGAAATATTGGAAAATTTTCAACCGACGAGAAGCGAAACTCTTTCGTTCGTATCTCCAGGGAAATACGAACGAAACGAGAAATTTAATTAAAGTGAAAAAATGATAAAAAGCGGCAGCGAAGACGATTGTTGATTCAAGATTCGAACGCTGTGCAAACTTTTTTCGATGATGCGTCTAAAATAGAATACGCGTTCAGTGACGAAATATCCACAATGTTTTCCTCACTGTTACGTTACGAATATATCTCTGAACGGCTTATAATGAGTTTAATCGAACGTAAACTCCGGTGCACGTGCAAATGCTCGTGCTCGGAGAGCAACCGTTGGAAAAACGGGTAAAAAAAGAAATAAATCGATAGATGAGTGGGTAATGCGTATCTGGTGCAATCTACACTGCATCTGGAGTTATTTCTCGATTGCATGAATTATTTATCGATAAATCGTATCGATTACCACGCCATTGAAACTGAAAGTATGATTTTCTATTTGTAGGAAAGAAATCATCCAACGTCGAGTATTTTATCTTTTTATATAGCTCTTGAAAAAAAATGGATCAAGTAGTCAAGACACCGTGAATCTTTATCAACAGGCTTGTTTAACCAAATTATTCGTGGCGTGCGAGCACGAGAGCAGAAAAGGTGTGCTATATTTCATTCCACGAATTACGAAGATCTCACCAGTTTCAGGATTCGAGCATGTCAGTCTTGTTCCGAACGATTTCCAGAGATATTCACGATTTCGGGACAGTCGCTCGTGAAATTTTTTCCCAAAAAGCGTGCCATCGCCGACGACTCCGGTGAATCCGTGATCAGCCGGCATGTGCGATTTTTCTCTCGGTTGTCGGACTTTTGAAAACTCATCGGAATTCAACCGCAAGTAGTCAAAGTCGTCGTTCGGGCAGACGAGTTTCGCCAAATTCCACATTTTCTGAAGCAGAGGAAAAAGCATTTATTGAATTTTCTCCACGTACAAAATCGTTGTTCCGGACGAATACAATTACGCGCGAAAATCTCAATATGGACAATCTTCAAAGATTGACGCGAATGAATTCTCGCGTCACTAGCACGTCTCTCAGATCTCTACGGTTAGTAATTATCTTTTTTTTTTCGCTTTACAATTAACGAGAGCGAACTTTAATGTTGAAAAAAAAATCTCTGAATTATTGAAAGCGAGGAAAATCGTCGCTGCGACGGAAGAAGATTGTGCGCGTGGGAATGGGAAAAAAAGTTGGTTTAAAAATCAGTGAAAAAAAAAGAAAAAGAAAAAACATCGGCTATGGTAAAATACACGTGTCAGGCGATGTGATGAGCGATCGTAGATCGGTTCGCAAGCCTTTTGCGCGCTGTGTGCTCTCAGCAAAAACGGCCCTGAACACTGTAGCAATGTCAATTACATCAGTCCTATATACCTCGAGGTATGTACGTACATAGAAGTACGAATACGAGCACATGGACGAGTTGTATGATGTTTCTAAGGCTAAGTGATGATTGGTCCGGTGTGTTGCACCGTGGTGGAGTCGTAGCGTACTATCGCGTTCACTCGGCATATTAGGCATTTAAGTAATCAGTTGGACGTGTAACGCTGTCCAGGAGCGCATATCAGCCACGGAGAGCTCACATTTCTCTACGCGCGCATATCCATCCATTCGCACTTGGCCGTTCGCCGCATACAGTCTCTCACGAAAGTCCTCGTTCGTCTCCGTGGGGGGTCTCGAAAAATTCTTATATCCAGAACGGAAATCCGACGACGATTTTTCAATACCGCAGTTGTCGTCGTCGTCGTTAATTGCTTCGACATTTTTCAGACCAATGGGCTTCCCCTTCTCCGAGGTCACGACGAGCTTTTATCCACACTGAAACGAGACACATAAATTTCTAGAAGTAGTCTCTGACGTCGGACTGGCGATTAAAACGCTTTTTTTCTCAGCTATACTTTTTTTTAAGATAATACTTGAAAATTGCTCAGATTGAATTTATGAAAATCGTAGGAAACTTGAATATGTCTTTTACAGAAAGTTGAATAAGACTTTTGCAGTTGCACAATTTTCATTGGGCAGAGGCGCGCGCGGACACTCGGAGTCTCTCGCGATCTCGCGAATTCAATGTCAAAGTTAAGCGAACGCATCTCTCGGCGTTGTGCTCGCCAAGGGTCAAGTTCGTCAACCGCACTGTCAATTTTCTCCTCCGTATAATTTTCTATACAAATCTCTCGGTTTCCTTCCGAAGCGCATTCATTGTCGCGGGCATCGAGACCTTCCCTGCTTCACGAGCAGAAAAGTACCGCATTAATCAAAAATTAAGTTTATCTCGCACTCTCGAGAGACACTTTTCATCGAGCGTCCGCCTCTGAGGCCAGAAATTTTTCGGAGTAAAAATAAACAAAGTGCAATTGTGCAATTGCCGCTTCTGTCTTTCGCTCCGTAATTTATACCGGGAGAGAGAGAGTGAGAGAGAAAGAGAGAGCCACGTGGTGTCGCTCGCGCTTGGGCAACAAAATGTTGGCATCAAACGTTTACGAGTCTCAATTGCCGTGTATTCGTCGTCGTCTCGTTTGAAAAAAAAAAAGAATTCACACATAGACATCCACGATTTTTTCGTTACTCCTCTGGCTCCGATCTCCGGGTCGGATTTGCACACCTCTCAACCCGGTCAGTATCAATTTTTCTTCGTACTTCACGAAATTGCACTCCTTCTTTGTTGATCGTCGCGTCAGATAGCCCTGAAGAAATAAAAATACCATCAAAGATAATTCTTTTTTTGTGCAAAATCACGTAAGAGCGCACGGTTAAACTTTTACCAGAGATCGTGCGAAAATGTATACGAGTCGTGAAAAATATAAACAACGGCTAATAATTCGGCGAAAGTGTGACGATTTGGAAAAACGATTCGATCGACCGTTGCTCCTCGTTTTTCCACCTCTCGGTGTCAGAAGAAATGGAAATTTTTAAATCGGATATCCCGTGGAACGGTTACGTGTTGAGCGGTTGTACGAGCGAAATGCAAACGGTTTTAACCACGGGTAATCAGAAAAGTGGGCCTCCATAGATGTGACCTAGTCCAGAAGTTACCAGAATACAAATTGCTCCGGAGAGCCGTGCTGTTCGTCGTCGTCGTCGTCGTCGACGACGGCTGCGGCGGCGGCGGCGGCGTCACATAACACCGACACTGAGCTTAATATTACAAATGTTTCACACATCTCCCGACATCGCTGTCCATGCGGAGAGCCAGTGAGCCGCATACCGACGAATGCGCTCACGATACGAGCCTGTATGGAAGGAGACCGAATTGTGTGCCTCGTTCGCTACGATTTTGATATTATGTGTTTGATTGTTGTATAACTCTGAATCGCGTACAAGGATCCAGTCCCATCTGGGTCACACAATATCAGTCGGCCATCGATATAGTATATTTTACTCCGATTACGTCCAATATCCGCTAATTGCATAAATCCTTTTTTTTTTACTTCTGGTTATTCCACTTTGCGCCAAAATTTGCGAGAAAAAATTCGAGGGAACATATTTGATGTAGATATTGAGGGCAGAGCATCGTAACGTCCATTGAGAATATTTATTTGGACATTTGTGAGACGAAACGTCGAGTCTGGAAACGACGAGGAAATCTCGTCGAGGAAATCTCTCGTCTGGAAATCCTCGCATTTTCCGGACCATTCAGGCGGAAAGGTCAAAGTACGAAGAAAAAAAAATTTCATCTGACAGGAACACACAATCGGAGAAGCAGCAAAGCGGAAACTTACGTATCCTGCGGAGTGACGCCCACGCTTCAGGATTCGTAAATGGGTTTCCCTCCTACTCGTTTCCACCCCCTTAATTGTCCTTGAAAGGATAGAGTACACGTGGAGTTTCCACTGACGCAAAGCATCGCAGTTGTGGGATTTCTTCATTCTTTGTAGCTGAAAAATAAAATTACCCAATAAAAGTCTCGGTCGATCGGGCATTGGCTATGAAATAAAATAGACCTCGTAAATAAAGCTAATTCCCTTTTTTTTTCTTCAAAATGCAATTTCATTCTTTACCGCGACTCATGCTAAAAATTGTTTAAACGATTTCGTATTTCGTATTGATTTCATTCTAAAGTTTCTCTATATTTGGGGATCGAGTAGCGATTATTTGAAAAATAATTGTGTCAAAGAGGTCAAGGACCTGCGGTATGAAAAAATGGAGACATACAGGGACGCAGTGTTCTCTCGGGAGTCTGGAATCAGTCTATCGGGGGAAGAGAGAGAGAGAGAGGATCGCGAGCATATGCTTTTCATGTTCTCCAGTGTCCAACGCGAAGCTCGTGCTGGAGATCGATAAGCTCGCGCCTGCGACTTCTCGACCAGTTTTCACACGGGACGTATACGTATATTGATGTTTTTCTACGTATATTGCGGTGTGCGTGTAGGTGGGGGGTTGAATTTTATACACCGAGCTGTGGCTCGGACGAGAGAAAACCGATCCTGGTCGTCTTCAGTCGCGATGTAACCGCATAATGTGACGGCCTCGCACGTGGCCTCCGGAGATCCAACATCGATGCTGGACACCGTATTGTCAAGCAAAATACGTACGCCTACCAAATTCGTCCTCGTCCACGGATTCTCCGACAATAACCATCCAAGAGGGTTGGCTGAGGACGCATAATTTTGTTTTTCCATCGAACCTTGTCTCCCAATCCACCGCCAAAGTGGACGCGAATCATCAGAGCGACGAAAGCGAGGTAGAAGAGTCGAACGAGGTGAGATAGCTGCAACAAAAAAAATTAAGAGAAATTAATCAAGTACATCCCAGTAGATAGAGCTTCGTTAAAAAAACCTTCTGCTTATCTTAGTGATTTTACTTTTGTCAATTATTTCGTGCAACGAAAAGTGGACAACTTTTCTTGGCATCAGGATTAGCGACCTAGGACAACGTGCTGGATAGATCAGCTTTAATCCCAATCTCATAACTAAATATTCCACGAGTTTGATTTCTCATAAATGATAGATTATTTGCTCCTATAATTATTTAAAATGCTAGTCGCTGGCTGCAGCGATATCGGAGACAGGCATTGATCGAACAATTGCGAGAACTCGTGCAACCTTGTGTGTCACGTGGTGAACGAAACTTCATGGTCAGTGGAACGTGACACACACGCGACGGGGAATTATGATTGAAAGATCGAAAACGGAGAAGCGAATGGGGATAGCATTTCTCGGGAATTGTAACAAACTCGAGGCTCTATTTGTTCCACCAGGCTAAATAATTGACAATAATATTTCATTCGGTTTTAAAAAGTACTCGATCGGGATTAACGCTGCATTTGTTTCTTCGTTGAGGATGCACGGAAATTTTGTTCCCAGAATGAATAATCGAACAAAGAGAATATAATATATATAATATGCGCAAAGATTTACGATCGAGATAAGCGAAGATCAGATTGATCTGAATTGTACATCTTAATTACACGCACCAAGCAACTTCCTACTGACATATATCGCCTTCGCCGAGATATAACAATCTCGCGGAAAATCTTCGCGATTTCTCATCGCGCCTCATTACGCAATTGCCTTTTCCACCTCTTTCAGTTATAATTCGTAAATAACGGTGGCGCGCGAAAAGCGCCTTTTTGAGACACACTTCAAGTTCTCGTTATCGCTCGAACCGGTGCAGTACGCTCGTGAATGGGGAAAAAAAAATTAAACGAGATTCATTTGTATAAATTGACGGTAACGATACGTACAAAAGTTTCAGTATGATCGTAAGATGTTGGAGGGTCAGACGAGCCAACAGCAACTTTGCTCGGATAACAGTGCGTCGCTCAGTACTCCCCGAGTTCCGGTGCACAAGGAACAAGCGAGCAACGTCAAGTTCGAAGAGTACGTTTCCTGCGAGTGAAGAAAAAAAAAACATTCACAAAACAAAATTCACCCTTTAAACTCTGATTTTTGGTCACGTTCGTCCCAATTCTTTGCAAATACCGGTAGAAATATTGTTGGGAAGAGTCTGTGAAAGTACTGACGGTTTTTACAGGATTTCGAACAAGAACGAATCCGTTTTGTTTAGTGATGCGAATTTGAGGAATTGTAATGGTTTGTTTTTTTTTTTTGGACAGTGGGCCATGTAAGGAAGCTCTGCTGCACAGCGGCAACCGGAACGCGTACAGGATGACACCGATCGGTGGGCGTTCACGTACCGTGTCAGAAACGGGATTGGCAGCGACCCCGTTGACTTCTCCGCTGTCTCCGGGTGCGGAAGACTGCCTCGAGGTGACGATCCTCGACGAGGCAGGGGACGGTGGACGATTGCCTGACGTCGTTGCCGAGAGCAAGTTGGCCGCTAGCAATGACGAGCCCGTCGAGTCCTATCTGGCGATCACCATTCAAGTATTCATACCGTTTCTCGTCGCTGGACTCGGTATGGTCGGCGCTGGCCTCGTCCTCGACGGTGTTCAAGTGAGTCCTCTGTTCCTGAAAAAAAGAAAAAAAAAATAAATGTATTGGAAGCTTCTGGTGTTCGGGATCGATAATCGATGGAAATAATTGTACATTTTCAGCACTGGGTCGTCTTCGACAAAGTGAAGGAACTGATGATACTCGTACCGGCACTTCTAGGGCTCAAGGGCAATCTAGAAATGACTTTGGCCTCGAGACTATCGACACAAGCGAATCTTGGTCACATGGATGCACCGAAACAGCAATGGTCCATGATCGTGGGGAATTTGGTTCTCATACAGGTATTTATCAACGGAATACGATAAGTCTGACGGGCTTAGATTGCACTCGGGTCTCGCTTATCGTTGAAATTTCGTTGTCCGCATCAACTGCGCAAATCGTTTCCGAGGAATCCTCATTTATTCGTAAAATTCCGCGACGACGAGATGCAAGCTTCGATTTCCTTATCGCTATTGGCGCCTAGAAATTTTCGTTTTCCTTATCATTCGGTGCCTCTCGCGTGTGCGATTGTCATTTTTTCACGACTCTTCTTTCTCCCGGCTCTGCCTCGTTCTCGGATGAAAAAAAAACAACGCGCGACCTTCCATCCACGTGTTTCGTATCATCTCGTCACCGTCTCGGAAGACGAACGGAGAATTCCTGCTGTTTGATCGATCGTTTAAACGACGTCTGACGAGGGAGAGCTTTTTATTACCTTTTCTACTTCCTTCCAAGAACATGCGATCAGCCAAAAAAAAAGAAATGTGTATCTAAATTTGTACAGAAGCGAATTTTTAAACGAGTGTGAGTAAACGTCTGTACAGAGAGTAAACGTTCTTTTATCGTCGCGTGACGCAATGATTGCGAGATAAAAGGTCGCGGCTGTCTAATTTTAATAGAGAATACACTCGTACTCTAGGGAGTAAATTCGAGCAGAAGAGAAGATAAAGACTGAAATGAGAGGAGTTCTTGGAAATACGTTCTCTTGCGATGAATTAGCTACAATTTATTTAGGGATCCAGTGCCTGATAATCTGTCTATCTCAATATTTGCTCACATACTTTTCAGCTAATTTAAGCCATTCTTCCTTCTCGCAGACTAGAACACTTTTCAAGCTTTATCTCTCAGAGTTTCTCAAATATGCTCGAATTTCTTTGAGAATGTGATCCAATGAAATTTATTGTTTTTGCAGTGTCAAGCCATAGTGGTCGGCTTCTTGGGATCGGTGGTGGCAATAGTGATGGGAGGATTCAAGAACGGCTCAGTTTCGCTGGACCACACTTATCTTCTGTGCGCGAGCAGTCTGGTAACCGCGTCGCTAGCTTCCTTCGTCCTGGGCCTGATAACAGCCGGGGTGATAGTATTTTCGCGCCACTGCAACATAAATCCTGACAACGTCGCTACTCCGATAGCGGCCAGTCTCGGGGACATAACTTCGCTCGTTCTTCTCTCCTGGATATCAACGATACTCTACGAGTCGATAGACAAACAGGACTGGCTGGCGCCCCTCATAATAGCCTGTTACATCCTGGTGACGCCGCTCTGGGTCTGGATCGCTAAGAAAAACAAGTACACCAATGACGTTCTCTATTCCGGCTGGACACCCGTTATGGTAGCCATGCTCATAAGCAGCTGCGGAGGCTTAATTCTCGAATTCATGGTCTCTCGCTTCGAGAGTCTCACCGTTTTCCAACCAGTCATAAACGGCGTCGGTGGGAACCTGGTCGCGGTCCAGGCCAGCAGGATCTCGACGGCGCTGCACAAACAGGCTGACCTCGGGACGCTCCTCATTCCTCCTGGACACACGCATCCCGTAATCTTCATCACGCCCATCGCGAATTTCTTCGGAAAAGGTTAGTTTCTTATTAATTTAGAAATGTAGTATATGAAAAAAAAAGGAAAAAAAGAAAAGAGGAAAAAAAATGGTCGATTCGCTGATTTCGTTCGTCTTTTTGCTCGATTTGTCAGGTCTACACGCGAGAACAACGCGCGTCCTGATGGCAATGGTAATCCCCGGTCACATGATATTTATTTATCTGATAAATTACATGAAGGAAGGCGAGACCGCGCTCTCGCCGCTCTTCATATTCGTCTACCTCTGCGCGGCGATGCTACAGGTCGCGGCGTTGCTCTACATCGCCTACATAATGATACACTGGATGTGGAAGCGGAAAATCGATCCGGACAATTCGGCGATACCATACCTGACGGCGATGGGCGATCTGCTTGGCATAAGTCTTCTGGCGATAGCCTTTCAATTTCTCTATCTCGTCGGGGATCAGGATTACGACGACAGTCCTATCACGCCGTGAAGATATATAAATTCGCGAACGACGCGAGCGAAGATACAGAGCGACTCGCGATCGTCCCTCTTCGGCGCCGGATTCGCGCTCGATACGGGCGACATCCGGTTCGAGATTATGCAAGCTTTCCGCATTCGAATTTTTCCGATCTCGGCCAAAAGACGATCGATTCGAATAATTGGACAATATAATATATAACTCGAGGAACTATCGAGTCTTCCGAAAAATTCGTCGCCGAGGTTGCGAGAGACAAACATTTGAATAATAATCGAGATACTTTAGAGCGGAAGTGAGAACAGAGTCGCGGCAGAGCGAATACGTGTCTTCGAATAGTTACCTTGATGAACGCGACGCGCGCAGTAAATTTTAGATAGATTTTATCGTAGAAAAAAAAAATGAGGAGATTAAGAAAGAATTGTTTCTGCCGAATTCGAGTAAGCGTCGATATGTTTTTTCAATTTTTTCGGAACGAGAGAAGCGAAATAATGTTGAAGAATACGAGAAAGGAAGAAAACTCTCATAACTATATTCTTCACTTGACCTTTGTTGTGTATGCGCGCGAAGGTCGCGCGGAGTGCCAGCGCCACGCAGCGTCGGTAATTGCACGCTTGACTCCATCAGTAGTGCGTTTTCTTTGCAAAACCGCAAGAAAAGTCTCCGATCGTTCGTTTTAATCGTTCGACGAATTCGTGACGCCGAAGATTTTGGTTATTCGAGACGAGGGCAGCTGAAAAGCCGTGCAGTACCGAGGTAAATATATTATTCTTTATCACGGCCGCGTCACGCGATTCGAACGATTATAAAGAGCGAAAATCTTATTTTTCTATCCGATAAAAAAAAAAAGCAGAGAGATCTCTCGACCGTGCGAGATCGTAACACAAGATTCGGCTGCCAATGTATAGAAACAATAATATATATTTTGTAAAGAAAAAGATTATTGTTATATCGAAATGTACATATAATTGTATTATAGGCCGATCGAATGAACATTTTTTGTGTCTGGGGTGGTATGTTTGTGTGGGAGGGTGGGAGTGTGAGAGAGAGAGAGAGAGAGAGAGAGAGAGAGAGAGAGAGAGAGAGAGAGCGATAGATAAATGCTGAGGATGTTTATAGAGAAGGAAGACGTATGAAATGTGGTTAAATGCACGAAACATATATCGTTTTGACATTTGTACGAACTGTATTAAGAAGCAATGTACATTTCGATAATTTATTGACGAAAGCTCCGCTTTCTCACGAGCAAAAGAAAAAAAAAAGCCTACACGGTGCGGCGCTCTTTCCATTACGAAAAATCTGTCCTTTTTCGCATTATCGCAAAATGGCCCACCTTCGGAAGCGCCCTCTCGTTACTTTGAACAAAAACACCCTCTGTTCGTTTCTTTTTTTCCATCCTAATTTATTTATTCGAATACTCCTTATCGTTACAAATTCTGTAAGCAACTTTTATACAATTCGCAATAATACACCGTTTGTAGAAAAAAAATAATAGATAGATTATTGTTATTATTATTGTTTTCGTTTTGTTATTTCTTTTTTTTCTTCAAAGCAACGAGATGCGATTTCTGACGATCCTTGCGGGTTGATTCGATGAAAAAAAAAATCTTTTCTCGGGACGTCGTTCGATAGCGCGTAATTAATTCTTTATTGTGAGAAGTTAAGTCATTCTTGTAAGTTTTTTTTTTCTTTTTTTTTGTAAAACAAACGGCTAAAACGTAATCTCGTGGTGGAGATTCGAAATATTTTTTACACCTGAGCAGCGGAAATCGAGCTTCTTCCCGGGTGGGAATGTACAATATTTTTTCAATATTAGATAGATAAAAGAGAGAAAGAGAAAAGAAATTGTTCGTCGTCGCGCTGTGGAGAGTCGAAAACGACTTCGACGACCTGTTCGTCGAATATCCCTCGGATCTCGCTTTTATTCACGAAATCGTATAGAGAGAAAAGAAAAAAAAAAGATATGCAGAATAACAACCCCGAATATTTTCAACGAGCCAAAAGCCCACAAAATAGTTGTCAGATGGAGAGTCTATATTTTTTTTGTTAAAGATGACGATTATTTGTTGATCGTTTCGTGCGATTCTGGCGATGAAAGTTTTTAAGAAGCGAAAAAGCCTGTATCGAAGTGTCGAAGGGGTAAAAAAAAACAGTTATAATTGTCATGTGTTGAATAAAAAAAAAATGAATGAGAGCCGAGCGACGAATATTTCTGTCCTCCACACGAATTCTCCAGAATTCTCTTCGTTTATTCTCCCACGTCCTTCCACGACAATCCGGAAAACCTGAACTCGAAATTATAATTTAGAATACAATATCGAGTACAAAAATGAAAAAAATAACGACACTTTGACGCGAATAACGATTATTTTCGATCGTTCGTAAATTCTGTGCGAAAGAAAAAAAAAACAAAAAACAAAAAACTGATGAACGATATGATAAGAGCCAACGAGAATTGCTCCAAAACGATACTGTTGATATTCAAATATATATATGTATATATATATAATCGGCGTATATTACACATTTATACAAGAAAAACTTATTTTACATACGGCAGTACAATATAATGAGAATACTTTGTGTGTTACGATCGTTTGCTCGTACGAGAATAAACGCATAAACGTAAAGAAGACAAGACTTGAAAACTGTTGCTCGTTTCTTCGCGAAACGAGAAAAATAAATTATTTGAGGACTTTGAAGTAATTCAAGGGGGAGGGGGGGGGGAGATGTGATGACGAGATGAGACAAAAAAAGGAAAAAAAAATAATAATAATAATGAGGGTAGAATGGAATTTCGCCAAAAATTAAACGAATTGTTCGTTCGTGCTTTTTGTTTTCGATGCTTTACTGAAGTTTCGCTTCTTCCTTAACTTTCCAGTGTATGAGATCCATACAGGCGACCGCGTCCTCGGTGCTGTCGTGACCGCCAACTGGAAAAAAGGACGAAATCTTGGTTCCCATCTGTCGGCTAAGAGGTAAGCGCAGTCTTCAGATTACCTTCGTTTTGTATTATTTTGCGGAGATACTCCGAGCACAGATTCTTGAGCGCCCTCTTCTGGGGGGGACCGTTCTTGTGGGGGAACATTATACTCGTGTCGACGACCGTGTCGTGGATCAGCTTGAGCGCCTTGAAATCGCTCTCGAGGCTGTGACCGATCAGAATCGTGTTCTCTGAGAACATTGTCAGGAGTGTTGCCTGGACGTCCAGAAGACTCGTCGTCACTCCCTTCATGTTCTCTTCCGTGATTCCAGAAAATCTAAACGATCATTAATATTTTATTAATGTTAAATCTCGTATATTTAATCTCGAAAAACTGACAATGCGATATGACGACGAAGTCTATCGACCAACTTTCAATGAAATACTTTTAATGCATTATTTGCAACAAATTTTGAACGTATTTTAATTATTGAAAATATTTGAGAATCAAATTGATAAAATATTATGTGGATGGTATTGAGAAGCTTTTCGTTGAAGTTGGTCAATTGACTAGTGAACATCAGTACGATTCTCTTAAGGTGGTACAAGCGAGACAGTTTATTTAAAAGTTTGTCCTTATATGTAGTAACAAAATGTAAAATCATCACTTGAAATTTCTTGAGACAGAATTTATTAAAAAAGCCAATCAGAATATCGAAAGGTCTATTTCATTCTAAACGTGACAGTTCTACTTTATAAAAATAAGGATAAGGATCTGTCTCAACACTGTTTTGCGGTTGTACTACCTTGAGAAAGTGGACGAGACGATTTGAAATTTGTTCACCTTGTATTATAATCTATTATCGGATGGTCCGGCATGACCAACGTTTCGTAGATCGTGTTACAATTGTCATTTATCACGGTGACCCTCGTAAGTTCCAGCCCCTGAGTCGTGTACGACATTTCGCAGTCCAGAGCAAAAACTCCTTGCTCCTCGGGTGGTACGTCTATAATTGAAAAAAAAAAGATGAATCGCGAGATTTTTGGAGTTATGGAGCAAAGAGAATCAATTTTTAAACGCTGCTAACCTTTCGGCAACGTTTTTACGTAACCGCGAAGATTTTCGTAATCCACGTGATCCCATACGTGATTTTTCGCGTCGGCGCATCCACTCGCGAAACCGCACTGCTGACAACACACGTATTTCGATTCACCTCGCGTCGTGAACTTCCGGCCCCAGTGGTAAATACAATTCTGCTGCTCGATCGCCAATCCGTGCTTGTCCACCATATACGCCTTGCCGCATCGGCAACAGTGTCTCTGGTTAGGCACTCTCGAAGGCAACGATTGGTTCCTCGTGTTCGGAGCGTAAATTTTCGCACGTCCCTATTTTTTTGCAAATTCAACAATTTTTATTAATTATTTCTAAAATGAATCAAAACACAGCAAGGATAATTTTCGTAACTGATGTGTAATTTTTACGAAAATGTTATTTCTGTGTTTACTGGGAGGATATTTAAATTTCAAAAGGCGAAGAAACATATTAGGAAAATATTTTTGCAAATTATTTAGAGAATAAATGACGATGAAGGGGGTAATGTAGTGAAAGACGAAAATAGGAAGAGATGGATATATATTATTTTAGGAAGAGATAAAAATATAATAAAAAATAGGAAAAGATAAATATATATTATTTTAGGAAGAGATACAAATAAAATAAAAAATAGGAAGAGATAAATATATTACTTTGGGCCCATCGGGGTGAGGTCTCGGATATCCATTGTCCTTCAACTGCTGCTCGGTAGCGATCCATTTTTTGAGTCTCTCGTAGAGAGCGCTACCCCGAAAATCCGTTACCAATTTTTTCGTTTTTTCGACGCTCCACGAGCCTTTCGATTTACCGGCGAGCACGGCGTTGTGAGACACGATTCCGCTCGCCGAGGGCAACGAGTCGTCGCCGTTCGTTCCCTGCTCCAATTCTTTTCGTAATCTGTGCGTCGCGAGCATGCACGAATTTTTGTAAACTGGCAGGGCCTTGCAACGGTCGTGACACGCCAATTCTTCTCTGAGAGCCCGCTGCGCCGCGTCCTCCGCGCTCGTGTATATTTGCACGCAAATAACGTGCATCATGTTCACGTAGTACTGGCGCACGTTTATGGGGAATTTATGCGTCGATACTTGCAACGGTTCCGGCGCGATTAACTGCGGTACCTGCCAATGTTTTTTTATTTTTATTTTTTTTTAATGCATAAAAACGATCGGAATAGGAATAACTTACGTGAGTTGAAAAACAAACTTTAAATCTTTTATACGGTACAATTTTTTTTTCTTTTTTTTCAATTTTTAACCACTGCAAGCACTATTCGTTGTTTTTTTTTATTTTTTATTATGTTATATTCTTATTTTTACCACTTGTGGCACGTGAGCCAGTCGCGATCCTTTCGCGGTTTGAGCCACGGTCTTCGCCTGGAGCGCCGCGTACGCTCTCGCTTCCATCGCCGCTTTCGACTCTGTCACTTTTTTCTTCTTCATTGCCAGGGCCATCGCGTACGGGACGTGGGCGATTCTCACTTTTCCTAAACGCGACGAAAATAATTGTTTTGTACTCAAAGTAAACGAATGGAAATAAATCGTATTTACGACGACGACGAATGTGTAAAAAGAATATTTTTTATGAACTTTATTATTAAGGATACGAGCAGCAACGCGGCCGCTTTTTCCGTTTCAACATGTTTGAATTGATGTTTTACAATTATTCTAAGCGTATACTTCATACAATTTCGTTTAATG
>JAPYYW010001191.1:0-36918 GCA_030522545.1 Cremastinae sp. A BG-2022a | reverse complement strand
TTTTGACGCACGTCAAATTTTTTTCTAATGAGTAGAGATTAGCCAAAAGTCAATGCGTTCCGCATAATACACGCTCTATTCCGATGAATCGATTAGAGGTCTCATGTCTTTTTTAATATAGATGTGTATAAAATTACGATATCGATGAAATTTTTTGAATTACGATTTTTATCTTTTTTTATTCATTAATACAAATTTGCTATATTCACATGGAATTTAGATTAAATTAGCAGTGCCTAAGAGAGCGGGCAGTTGGTGGACACAACTGGAAAATAATGGGAGAAAAAACATTCAATTTTCATGGTAATTTTTGCTTCGAAACGTGCTACTCGGAATCTCGCGAGTCCAACGAAACTTGCACAATTACTTTGGCTGAGCAACGTTTTATAGTCCCAAGTTTTCGCTGAGCGTATGGCCACAAAGAGGAAGCGGCGGGGAAGAAGTAGAAAGGGAACGAGATATCGTTGGAAATTGTTAGGGGAGAATCCGTGGACTTTGCACGAATGTAACTGAGGCAGAACTCCAGTGTTCGGGAGAACGTAACTTGATGGTGTATAGCTTGGATTGGAAAAGGATGGTAAGAAGTTTATTTCTCCTTGTCTATTCCCAAGGACTCTGGCTTCAATCCCAGAGGACACCGTGCTTGAACCTACTCTGGCCTGCCTCTAATGGTAATCTAATGATCCTAACCGCATTTTCATTCGTTCCGAACTTTGCTCCCGTTCCACCTTATCTCCCTTATTACCCCGCGATTGTTTTTTCCGTTTTCCACTCTTACGACAGGTCGATGAAGATTCAACGAGGGTTTGATCCCTCATCGCATTCCCAGTCGCATTGGAGGATGGAGAATTCATTTTCCGGATATGATTTCAACATTAGGACTCGATTTAACGGCGCAAGAGATCATTTTGCCCGAAGCCACATACGAAAGAGTGAAAGACCGTACCTTTTTAGTAATTTAATTTCTGTCGTTCAAAAAATTATCGTCTGACCCGAAAGTTTTTCCCGCTCTTAAATCCTTTTTATTTTCAGATTCGTACTCAATGTCTTCTTCTTTTATTGAAAAAAAAAATTTTATTGACTTAAATATACTTTTCTGCGAGTGAACATTCGGGAATATAAGAGATTCGCTGACGCGGCTGGCGAGATATCGCGACGCTTCCAGTGATAGAGCTCGTAACGTTAACGCAATATACGTTACAGTTGATAAATCAACGCAAGTAGCATTTATAATGAGAAAGCAGAAACAAATATGCATATTTGCATATTATATTCTGCAGACAAGCGAGAATGTATGGCGCATGAAAGAGAGAGAGAGAGAGCCGCGGAGAACGAGTGCGCGTATTAGCGTAACTAAATTTTCGAGGGTCGATAACTCACGCGGTTTTGCATCTTGCTATATGCTGGCTGAAGAGGTTCGAGAGCCCGTTATTAAGCATATTGTTTGGCGGATGTATGGCCACCGCGAGAATAGAAATGCAAGCGTCCTCGTCAAGTTGTACGCTTTCACACTCGGAATCCTTTCTCCGCTCACTCGTATACCCTAAATCCTAGACGAAATACATATTGCTATATTTCCTTGCAATCTACAACCGCATTACATAAATTCACGCATGCAGCGTACAGGGAGACGCAAATGGTCCCTCGCCCGATGACGTATACACAACGTTATACGAAAACAGCAACAGGAACGAGGCGCGGGGCTATTTGAGATATACACAGCTGCGGACTACGCTTCTAATTCCGATGACGTATGTGCTTGCCTAACCTAGTTTTCTGTTTGCCAGTTTCTGGATAATGAGTTGTCTGGGTACGAGTACAATCGCGGCATACGCTTCCGCTTCCAATCCTCGCACACTAATTCTCATCGCGCGTCACTTTCTCGCTGCCGCCCTGATCACACTCTATTCTCACGCAGGATTTTCAATTTTGGTCCCTCTTTCACGGCATTACTACTTTCGCGACCAAACAATGGTGTTATTGAGATTTACATTGAATTTTATGTCACAAAAATGATAATTATAAATAAGATAATAATAATAATAATTTTCGTCTTGTGTATCAAAAGAAAAAATAATTGAATCGGACCAACTGTTTCATTTAATTTTCTGCGGAAGGTAAAGTACACATGTCCGTGAGTTGATCAAAGCTTGTCTTCTAACAAGAGAACGCGAAGGTGAAGATTAATTTTGTCTGCTGGCGAAGGCGAGAGGTACATAGCGCCGGAGACACGATAGAGTGCAGCCGAGAAAATGAGGCTCGAGCTGACACGCGGCTGAGTCGACATGACTTTTGTGCCAGTCAAGCGGCCCTTCCGAGTGGACTCGCGTTTATCTTTAATTGGAGACAGTGTTCACAGCCCAGCAGATACGAAGAAAGTTGGTGAGCCCGGGAAAACAGGACGAGAGAGAGAGAGAGAAGTGTCCGGATATTTTCTCTCACACTGAGGGGCTTCTTTCTTCTTCTTCTTCTTGTTCAGACGAGTGAAGGAAAAAGCACGAGAAACTCTCGGTTACTTTCGCGAGAAAAGTGTATCATATAGGAGTCGTAGAATGTTGCGAGGTAGATATTTTCCACCCTACATCCTGGAGTCTATTTCGCAATTCCGTTCTCTCTCTCCCTTCCCTCTCCTTCAGCGAGGGGTGAGTCTGAGCTAGAGAGCACGACTGGCTCGCCCCCTTCTTATTTCGTAGCTCCTCGACTACCCGACTTCTTTTGCGGCACGCTACAGTTCTCGTAACAAAGGCTATAAGAGCGACGTAGCACTGTTTCAGAGACGATGATAACGGTCTTAGTATACAGAGTGGAAGACAGAAATAACACTCCGCTGGAGACCGTGATACCAAGGAACTACTTGTAGGGGAGCGTTGCGAGAATTGAGGGAGAGGGGTTGTTACCTTGAAAAAACTCGAGTCGGATATCACACGGAACATCGTGAACAAAGTGCCTAATTTTTTTAACACCTACGTGATAGGATGAAACTACAACCTTTTGCTTCGAGCTTCAACATGTACGAATGTGCGACAGGGCGCTCGCATACCATTCCAATTTTCAGCGTCGAAAAAACTTCGCAGTTGAGGGTTTTGGAGAAAAATGCGCTTGGAAAAAATGTCGGAGAGGGTAGTGGGCAGTGGAATCCTTTGATTAAAAAGAAAAATAAACGAGCGTGAAAAATGATAGAAGAGGGGAAGAGAAAAAAAGTTTAATGAGGTGGCAGACAGCGATAATCGGGGTAATGCTGTGTAGTCGAAGTGACTATAGCTTCCGAAGCTTTTATCCATGTTCATGTGCTCATAGCTCATAGCGGGATATAAAAAAAGCCAGTGAAGTTTATTCGTTCACGAATTATGGAATATTAGTTAAGCATGGTAAATCGCTTGATGATACCACTTACGTTTTTCACTCGTACTGATCATCAGAATGATTATAGGAGAGGTCTACTTTTTTAAATAGCGATATGCCATTGAGGGTTTGCGAGTACAAGCGATACAAAGGGAGAGCAAGAAGAAGAGCTGAGTCAAATGCCATCCTCTTGACCACTCGTTTATTCACATGTGTCCCAAAAGTCGTTCTGACTCCCTCACCCGGTATAAAGTGGAACCGTGACCTATTAGGACCATTGGAAAACTCTTCGTTCCCACTCACCACTTTCGACCGTTCAGCCTATCGTATAATTACAAGGAACTAATGGAAGTTTTATGATGACCGCAGAAACTTGTGTACCTCGAAAATCGAAAAAAATGGACTAGAGCATGGTTAGTAAAAAATTCAAAGTGTTTTTTCATATTGCAAAATAGTATGCGCTTGATTTTAACGGTTTAAAAAAAATGAAAATGTCACTACAAAATCGAAAATTCTTTAGTGAGCGCAGCTCAAGAAATGATCGGATCGCTCTTCGGTGAAATTTGAAATAGTTTGTCCTCGTTTGGAGAATTTACGGAGCCTACAGAGACTTGTAGAATCGTGACAAAACGTTGAAATCCGTCGGTAATACGGTCAGTCACACGTACATGCACGGAGGAAGCAAGTCACAAGGTAGATTTTGCAGAGCCTCTTAAAGTACAATGCGTTTAGCCTTATTCCGCCTGGAGCAGCTCAGCTGGGTCATTAAACATAAGAGATCTCTCGCGGTTGCATGCATAGTCGAGGTACACAACTCTTAAGCTGCGACGCTCGCTCGCTTCGTGGTTGTTACTCTGCACTAGCACAGTTTTCTATTACTCTCAATGCACCTAGGAATCTCCGCAGGGTGGCGCGCGTTTATTCTCTTCCTCGTCCCGCTCCCTATTTTCCGTGCACGTCTTTCTCACTCCCCTACGTTGCACTTTTGTATAATTTCACTTTAATTGCTGTTCAGCGGAGAGTTTTAAAGTTTCTCTTTACGCTTGCTTCTCTTAGCATGTGAAGCAAGGCACAGGGAGTGAAAGCGCACGTAAAACAGCACCCTCGTGTACAAAAGCGGCAAGTCAAGCTCGACACACTCTATACCTTGACGCACTGTACATATTATAAAAGCTCAGACGTATTGTACGACGGTGAAATTTTTTTCAGCCTTCAGGCTTGCTTTTCTTAACTTCTATCTAGGCAATTACTCTAACCTCACTGGTTCTCGATTACAGCAGATCGTATCTGTCAGCTCCATATCCCTCGATGTTTGCCCAAAAGAGGATCCTCCTTTCATCGGGCACCGCCAACGTCAGTATCTAACCCCCTTGCTGGGAATCTATAAAAAGACGTTGCAGCAAGCAACACGAAGACATCGCTCTCAACGAAACCAGAAGAGAGTGCTGCCTCGCGGGCTACGAAATATTTTGCACTCTAAAACGTTCCTTTTCCTGACGCCCACAGTAGTGGCTCCCGAGTGGAAGTTTTGTAGAAAATGTTGGAGTACGTTGCAATACCGCATATACACATGTATCTGTATAGAACACTTGAAAAAAAAACAAGGGTGTACAGGGTGAGCGGTATACGAGGAGGGAAAAGAACGAGGGAGAAAGATTCTCTATACCAGCGAAGAAGAAAAACGTTCTTATCTGCCATTGGTTTCGTTTCTCGTGCACTTCCTAGCGGCTCTATAGACTCGACGGTGTAATAAACGATCGGGAAAGTGGTATAGGAGGGGCTGTAGCTAGTTACCAATAGTAGCCGGGTCTCGACAATATAACGGAAGCGCAGTACTAACATCAAGCTGCAGAAGTGCCAGTGCGCCAGAACTATATAGATGGTCGATGACCTCGTGCTTCGCAGTGAGAAGATCTCCTTTATATTGTTGGCTTTTCACCGTCGAACTTCTCTCTTCCTTGCTTATGTAGTTTGCTCACGGAGCTTCTCAGAAGAGGCTTCGAGAGTTTCTCTTTCTTGCCTCAGTTCTCGACATAGTCTACGCTCGATATAAGATATTTCATCGTCCCGACGAGAGATCTTTATCTCTCACTTTTGTGCAAACGTGCAGGAGACTTTCGTGGTTGTACACCCCAAAAAGTCTTTTCCAAGTCACCTTAAATCATCATCTCGAGCGTCGCCAACATCTGGGCGGAACCAGAGGTTTGGCCTTTGGATACCGTCATTCCGTTCCGGAGAATGTCTCCGGACTGGCATGCCCTCCAGTCCGGTCGATACTTATTAGGCTATATACCTTTCCGGCGAACCACCAAGAGTTCAGGACCCTGACACTTTTCCGGATAACCTACTCGACTCCAATATCAACCTCGTTCTGGTCTTATTACAAGCTTTTCAGTGAACCATCTGATCGTACGAATCTCTCCTGCGGTCGGGACCGAATCCTCGTCCGTAATTTCTTCGACTTCGCTTCATTGGCACAAAAAGAAGCGTCGATCCAAGTCTTTTAGAATATGACGATAAAATGACGTCAACCTTCCTTTTCACGACGACTGGCTTTTGGTTATTTTTTTATCCGCTTGATGATATAATTACCGTATCCTCTTTAATTCGCAACCCCTTTGAAGCGTTAATGTAACCTCGTAAATAAACTCGCTTCGATAGAGTGCACTCAGAACGACGAAGTTTACCATGTTGTATGTAGTCGAATCGAGCGATGAGAAGCGACATCCGAATACTCCCCAGACTATTCCAACAGAGTGTTTCAGTTCTCGAGTTGTTACGTGTGTACAATTGCCTCTTCGCTCAGACATTACGATAGAGTTACGTGTGTTTATGTATTGGCGATGCGGCTGCATGGAGAGTGTCGGGAACAAGCGTGAAATGCACGAACGCATCATGCTGAATTTATACTATCGTACATCATTGTAGGTGTGGGCAGGCGAGCTAGATAGTTGAGAATGTTGAAACCGGGTTTGGAAAAAGCGATGGGCGGATAAGGAGTCGAGCCTGGCAACGTGAACTTTGTGGCTTTATTTTATATACGTATCTTTCGAGTAGTCGAAAAAAGAGAAAAACATGAACGCTGAAAATGTGAAAAAAGAGAGAGAAAATCTTTTGTATGCGAATTTTCCTGCGGTGCTTTCCTGCATGCCATTGGCATAAGCTTTTCGAATCTCCGATACTGCGAAAAACAATGTGTGTTCTGCTTTATATACAAGCTGCACGTTTTGAGAAAACGCGAATAGCTTAAAAGAATGTTTAAATCGATCATTTTCAGAAAGAGATCGATTGAAATCATGTCTAAATTTTTAGAGAAATAAGAAATAATTTCATTTTAATTAGAAAGCAAGCTCTTTGGTCTCGCTTGCCGATTGTCATAAATCACACCTCGCTAACGTGCTCAGTGTCACGTCGAACCTTTTAATGTTTCAGATGTTAAAAGAAAAACATAGATTCACAAATGAAAGAAGAAAAGTTTGTAGAAGTGAACTAACGAGTCTTGCAACGCCTGTCCCAGTTATAGTTACTGGTGGTTTTACCTACACCGAAAATGCTACGTGATGCTGCTTTTTCTTATCCATTCCAGTCTCAAACGTCTACTCTATTTTCTTTCTAGTGGATGCTTGACGAGCGAAAGAAGTTTCTTTCGTTATAAAAAAGTTACGTGGCATCAGCTCTTCTAGTTTGGTTTCCAAGTGCTTACATTCTTTCTTTTATCCATAAGAGCCCGCTTTCCTTCATGCATCCAAGTAACTTTAAGTTTTATTTTCGTCCTGTACATAGTTTTGGAGCCAACTTGTCACCATAAGCAAGTACAAACAAATAATAAGGATTTGCAAAATTTTTCTAAATTTCTATTGAATTCTGTGAGTCTGGACTCTTGATTTTTTTCTTCATTATCAAGTACGGTAAAACTATCATTAGTACCAGAGAACGCAGAATAATTAATATCGCGGTTTAGTGCTATTCCATATGTTGCCAACAATATCACATTTAATCTCATCTGTGCTGACCGATGATTAAGGTTTGGAGCAAAACCGTAACTAATGTAGGAAAACGTACGGATAAACGAATTTCGCTCGTATGTCAACGGTGTAAGCTTGCCTGAAGGTTACAGAAAACTTTTTGCTTCTCAACGGTTAACCATTTCATATAAATGTTCGACTTCCTTTGCTCAGAAAGATCAGAAAGAAAGAAAGTTTATCATGATAAACAATTCTAGTTGAAACTAACAATTTTTCTTTTTAACAATGTAAATATCTTGATAATAATTTAATTAAAAATTAAAAAAAAACATCGAAAATAAACGTTGAGTTAATAAATGGAAAGAGTTTACGGGCGTTTATAAACACTGAAATAAGGAAATGCTCGTATAATCTACGACAAATCGTGAAAAAGCGAGTGGTAATTGGAAAAGTTTCACCTGCTGCTCACTATTCCTACGTATACGGTAACGGAACATCCTCCTAGCAGCTGTAAGTATGTCAAACGTTCGCTAAGAGTATCGTAAAATAGTATTCGAGCGAACGTCAAGTTTTTACCTCTCTTTATTCTCGGGTCTCTTTCAAGTTTTTTTTCTGTTCTTCTTCCCGCGCGGTTACTTCTTTCCCATCTTTGCCCTTTTTTCTTCCACATGGTCTCGGCACTTTTTTTTATCAAACTCTTGCGGCGGAGGCTCTTTATATCCGGTTACGGTGGTTGCGCGCGCAACGGAAACCGTCGGCCCTTGCAAACGTTCCGGGGCGCGTTCAACTATCCAGCGTTTCTTAACTTCTGCGGTCCCGGAGGTACTTTTTGTTGGATGGAAAAGTGCAGTCCAGGCGTTTCTTCCGGTAAGAAGGAGCGAGGGTACACTTTAAAACTCGTGCCACGAATCACCGGGACAAGGAATCAGGCCGCGGAAGCTCCCCTCGGTTCTGCGCCATCATCTATTCCTAACCAATCCCCCGTTTGCTCGTTTCTGGAAATGGCACTTTGGAATCACTTCTTAAAAATTTCGCCTCGTATATCAAGCTCTCGACATGTTAGATTTTCGGTTCAACCGTTTACGACCCTCTCTTTTTTTTCTTGCGTCACTCTTGCAGACTTCGAATTACACTGGCAATCTTCAAATAGTTATGAGTATTTCGACGTCATGGCCAACTCTTCCGGAAATACGACATTCATATTTTTCACGTTCGTCCATAAAATGGGGATGGACTCGTGATACGTAGGTATACGCGGGGACACTTATACTTTTCTTGGCTGGAGGATGAAAGCGAAAAGCGTGGAAGAAAGAGAAAGGGCGCCTCTACAGTTAAGCTTTGATATGAATTACAGTCTGGTTCTTTGCTCAAGACAAAAACAAGAAGGATGCTATAATTTTCGAATTCTTATTTTATCTTTCAGACGTCTCCGGGAGAGCTTACGCCTGATGTGCCTCATCGTGCAACACCCGTAATGTCGGCTTTTGTCCTCAGTTTGAACAAAAGTGTCTGGTACTCTTCTTTTCTCTCTCGCTCCGTTTGCTACTCTTTCACGCGGGAACAGAGAAAACTCGGGGGAAGAAATATGACAAAGTCCGTGTGTATGTATACACACACGGGCGACACGGGTCTTCAGGTATGAGATGGAGCTGGATCCATTGCGAGAAACCGAGTGAGAAATTATTGTGCGCGTTTTCACACATTAACACTGAGAACAATGAGTCGCCCCGCCGCGCGCTCGGCCTGTTACTGTACTCTAGTAAGGGCTCACAAGATACTACTCATTCCCGAGTGCTCTGTCGCGAAAGCTTGCGCGCTTTTGCTTCTGTTACCATATAACCATCTCACCGACAAAGCTACCAGGTGAACAATGTACCAGATGTTCGCCATTCGCCAGTATCATATCGCTTTTGCACTCCCATACTTGCTCTCTTGTTCTTGCTCCTACCGTTGTTTTTTTTTTCGATACAAAAACTTTCGTCTCGCTTCACGTACAAAGAGAGTATACAATCGTATGGAGTCTTTTTTTTTATAAAAGTGGAGAAAAAGAGAATCTAAAAATTGAAAATATTAATAGCCCCAGATTTATGTCTTTAGAAAATTGACGTCTTTGAAAATTCTAATCTAAACTATTATATGTAGATTTTTGGAGTGAGTATAGACAAATAAACTAACCTACCTAAAACCAAGAATGCTAATTATGAAAGTCAATACGATCTGTGCAAAATCTACTCAGGGACTTGTTGATTATTTTTTGCATGTTCGTACCCTGTTAATCTTTTTCCAAGCTATTAATATAGAAATTAGGTCAATCAAACTAAGTACTTCCATTGTATAAAATTAATTGGCAAGCGGAAAGGATTTCTCGTAAAATTCCATTGATACTTTATGAGATGATGAAATCAATTACACTGTTGTAAGAAAAATGAAGTTGAAGTATCAGTATAGGTACATTATAACAAAGGAAAGCTCGGAGTCTACGAGTATATTGAAACGAGGATTTATTCGGATCTGCTTGTATCCCTTCATCTCTAGCTCGCTAGCAATAACGGAGAGAAAACAATTTTGCAGTATTGAAAAGAAGGGAAAAGTGTGCGTGTAGCTGGAAGAGCGAGTTGCGAAGAAAGAAATCCCGTTGAACCTGGATAATTGCAATTTCTTTGCAGATGTTTTCAAGCGAAGTAGAATTCTAGAAGAAAAAAAAGTGTGCCAAGCTCTTATCTGCGTTCTTGTTGTATCTCTCGCATCAGCACATACAAAGGTACACGTAAATGTGAAGCTTCTACTCAGCTGGGTTCTTAGGAAAACGCTAATATTATCCCATGCCGTGCACAAGTTGTTCGAGCGCTCGCCGAGCTTGAGCGGGAGTGTTGATTAGCAGAAAACAAGTCGAGGTTATTTCACCGCATTTCAGATTCAATTAACTGAAGAGGCTCGCGCACGCTACACCGAGAGATGAAGGAGCAGAGAAGAAGGAGGATCATGAGGAGCTTGATGTTCGGTGCGGTTATGTTGCAAGCCTCGGGGCTGCTGCACACCTTCGAACTCTCCATATCCCCCCGACACGCTCTCGAATCTCCTCTCGCCCTCATTCGTGGAGTTTAGTGCCGCGCATGCTGCTGAACGTTGTTGCTGCACCAACGGCGCTTCCGCTCCCTCGGGGCAAGTTCTTCCATTCTCTCGCTCTTGTCAACACACTCCGACAATCGAGCCATCACTTAATTAATACACGTTTCATAAACCACTTTCCGTCACGAGAACGACCCGCGATTCATCCCGTTAAAGATCACTGCTCGTTGTTCCACTCGAACAAAAGACTCGTGACAAGTAGCCTCTGTGCTATTATCCTTATCGTGACATTTATGCAAAGGCAAAAGTGATAACGATGGTGAGAACAGCAAGAGAGCGAGATATTTCTTTAAAATACTATATGTCGATCATCTTCAGCAGATATCGTACGTGTATCGGATACTTCTTGGCATTGTATAATTCGAGATACAGGTTACGAGAGTTGATGGGTAAAATATCGACAATGGGAGATTGGATGGACCAATCCAAACATTCGTCTCACGTACGTCGACAGCTGGTAACGTAATCGAATCCGAATATGGACCATGCGCTTGAGCTTATATGTCCCGATGGAAATAATTGTCCTCACGTTTAACTCTAGCGCAATCGCGGCAATGGCACGCGACACTGAGAGATACGGGGAATCGTTCCTTGGTTGTTCGACCGTGCGCATCTAACCCTGCAATTCCCTCATGATACGACCGCTCCTAATATACGCACCGCCGTACCGTGAATTGAAACGTTCGAGGCGATTCACAGGTTTCCATGTATGATCGTTAACTGAAATGCATTCTCCTCTCACGTCGATGGAACTTTATCGAGAGCCAATCGATCCTCTTGTCTCGTTTCCTCTATGTCAATAGCGTGTGTACATATATCGGCGAGTGCGTCTAGATTATATTCCAATAGGACGATTCATTTATCAACATTCTCCGCACACATCACCTTAACGAATCCCAAAATGATCATTGCATTGAAGAAAATTGCACAATCCGTTTATCACGAAATAAACCTGGATTTATCGATGTGAAAGTGTCGATTATATAGTCAACGATTCGAGAAATGCTTACAATTGTTCGATTCGAGCGACGATAATAAAATTTAACATTCCAAATTTTGATTCAACCTTAAAGATCCATCACCCGTCGTAATCGACGTTTCCAACTTTTAGACTTACACACGATATACATGTAGATAGGTGTGAGTAAGTATGCAAAAGGCAGAACTATCCCCGAGGAAAGTTTTATTAAGTCTGTTAATTCCAGTATAGTTGAGCTGGCTTTGGAGCTTTAAAGGAAACGTTTATGGCTTTGACCCCGGTTGTTCGTTCCGACCTACGTCATCTGGGATATGTAGGCGACCGCACCCAAAGGCCAAAAGGATTATTCGCAAATTACCCGTAGAAGCCCCGGTCTAATTCATATAATTTTCGACTGAGAAATAAGATACGAGAGCATTCTGATATCCAGTTAGGGAGAACAATCAAAATCCCTTCAAGGAAAATGAGTCTAGCCGCAAGGTTACGTATCCCTGAATATAAAGCCAGAAGAACTAATTTAAGTTGACGTTATTAGTGCTGGTGAAAAGTAGGAAAAAAGGAGAAAATGGTTGCTCTAAAGCAGATAATAAAAATGAACTCGAATTATGGAATCAACGATCTCTTAGCTATATTTTTCTGACCAAGACCATCGGATCGCTATTAACGCTCACCGTGAAATCGGTGTGTGAACGTTTCATTCGCGGATAGTGCCCTCTTACACTCCCGGTCAGTCCCTCGACCTTTTATCTGTAAAAGCCCTTGTTAAAGTCGATAGAAAAGGTTATAGTCTTTTTTACGATTTACTTTCTATTATCTTTATACTGACGGAAACCTAGAGCGCTTTGCACTCTTAGACCAGCACGAAAATTCAGAGACGATTCTATTTCGACGAAATTTGAAACCATTTACTCGAAGAACTTGTATATAGAGGCAAGAAGAAAAAAAATTCCTCATTTCATTTAACGAGAATCAGAATAATAATGCTTTACCGGAAATATTACAATTCACACAAATAGTGAGAGTTACGACGAGCATTTTTATATATTAATCGCCTGAGTTGCTGATTTTAAATCGCACATCAGAATGATTCCGGCAATAAACGCTGTCCACGATTTCCTATTGAAATAAATATACACGCGGAATCAGTTATTCCGGCTTATAACTTCGGATAAAATTTTAACTAAGCATAATCCCGCTCGGTTCTGCAGTCAGCCAGCATAGTTTCACTGGAAGTAGCGCAGCTTGCGCAGAAGACCAATTACTGCGGATACTTTTGGATCTCGGTGTGTCTACCGTAGTTGGTTTTTACTAGCTGGCCTAGTATGCATATATACCGTAAAAGAGATATCTTCTCTTAAAAGAATAAAAGTAAATTTTCTCAGTTAAAGAGTACTTGGCTGTGGCTCGCGATTAATATAATCCTTAAGTTCTTTTCCCGCTGAATATATATCCACGTTAATTTATACACGCACCTAACCTCCCCCGTTTTCTCATTACTGCCGTTGTTATTTTCATTCGTGCTAAAAAGAACTGTACTTATATGCACGATACTTTGCCGTACAATTTTTCCCGTTAATTCTGTTAGCCACGTGTAAGGACCATCTTCAGTTTCGTACTGTATACTTGTCCAACAGTCGTAAAACATTAAACGCAAACTACCGTGCGATTGTTCAACTGGCGATCTCCCTTATTTGATTCAATTGCCAGAAGATCGAGAAGCTCCTTTCTATTCCAAAGGACATTGCGGTTTTGAGCTCCAACGAGAGCGATTCCTGATTAATTCCGTGCCCGGGAGTAAAAGTTTGACAAGTTACTTCGAACGAAAACGTCCATACGCTGCTTTTTAATTGATAATAAAAAGTAATAAAACCAATTTTAGGATTAAAAAGTTCGAGCACGATCGTTAGGTGTGCTTCCATTTCGTTCGATTAAATATTTTAAACGCGAGGCTTACTACGAACAGGCGTATATCCTTCGAACTTTCCGTTCGAGGATTGACCAGAGAACACGCGTATTTTTATGACTCTACGTGCGGCTTCGTGTACCTCCGAATATTAGTACGTACGAGGGTAGGAAAGTAATTACGTGCAAGTTCGGTAATTTTCTATACGTACGCGGACGAAATGGCGTAAGGTAACTGGACGCCGGGGGCAAGACTGACCAGCAACTGTAATATCGAAGTCAATTCCGCACGAAGTAGATTCAACTTTACGGTTGAACAGCTTTACTCGATGCGCAGCCACAAACGCGCCTGTACATATGAGTGTGCGTCCAGTTCAAACGTATTATACCCCAGGAATCTGCTCAGCCAACAATTGGTCGGAAATTATTTCTCCCACCGAAATTGGACGCTTAACCGTGAGTTATTGTACTTTCGGAGTCAACTAGAATATCCACGGGCAGCTCAACCCATCACTCACCATTGTGCTCGCTGAGAAGTTTCACCAAGGTGTGCAGCAAGTAAGAAGAGCAAGCGTGAAACAGTGAAGGGTTAAAGTGTTGGAGCAACGAGGAATAATATCGTCCAATTTATGAATTTTTCATTTCTCCGTTAAATAAGTAATTAAAGAATAATACAGACTGTTTTAATAACCGTCGATTCTGGGATAATGAGAATGAAGGATCATCATAAAGTGAATATTAGTATATACGTATATAGTATATAATATGCACACGTGTACGAAACAGAAGAACGAATGGATTATACTGGTTAAATCTACCACGGACCTTCTGAGGATTTTCGTAGTTATAAGAGTCGGAGCAAACGTAGATTCTTTGTTCATTTAAAGCAGCAATAGAGCGGCTTTCCTTCGGCAATAATGGAGGAGAACTTAATTATATTCTTTTATTATAGTATTTGAGAATCTAATTATTATATGGAAATTTTTCTGTGTCTCCGGCCAGGGCTTCTTTTTTCTTCTTTCTTCGGTCCTCACCTACATTATATGTTCTGCTGGAAGTTCCGAAATACCTCCGAGCTACATATATAAGTTTACAGAAGAATGTTTCTCTACACACGTTTCACATGCACACACACGTTGAAAAAGTAATTCGCTTTTCTTTTGTACGATAGTCCCAAGGTTTCATCTCGCTTACGTCGCATACTTTAAAGCTTTAGCGCTACTTTAACTTTTGCTCTTTTTTATGTTTAAAGGGTTCCATGTATGCGTGACTTTTGAGTCATCTTTGAATGATATTAAGGATACGGTATACGATCCCATGAAAGCTGGAATAATGAAGAAACCGGCGATTGACTTTTGTCAGACAGAGAGTCTATTATTGCAAGCAGAATCAGTCGATTGTGAGTGGAATTTCATAACATTTTTTAAGACAATATGAAAAAAAATGAAAAAAGTCTTTATTTCTATCGTAATATAAAACGAAGAATATATACAGTATAAGAAAAAGCTTTAATGAACTTTTCTTATACTGTCTGATATAAAAAATTCTTCTGTAATGATCTACTGTAATTTATCGTATCATTCGTCTTTGTTTCGAATCAGAGATATTTCTGTGAAAGATGCTGACTGAGCTAAAATTAGCGAGAAAAGCGGATGACTCGGAATCTTGTGAGATTCCAAGTTCTTTACAAGTGTCTGTCTTTGTATATACGTATCAGAAGGATGAGAACGTGATCACATTCTGAGTTTGAACGAGATCGCAGGGGAAGGACGAAGTGGTTTGCCGTGTGCTCGGAAAGAAAGATATTAAAGTTTTCCTTCATATTTTCTTTTTTCTTCCATTCTATTTTCTTTCCTCCTTATTCTGCTTCATCTCAAATTTTTCTCGTTGGGGAAAAAGTTTCGCGCGTGAAACGCGACGACTTATTTTCGAAGTGTCCTTGGCAAGGGGGGAATAATCTTTTTATATCAGCTGAGTAACGATCAGAAGTTAAAGCATCGCTTCTCATATGAGATTCAGCCATGAAGAGTCATTTCCAATTGACGCCGCAACGACCCTGAATTACGAAAGGTCTTCAATCCACGACGGAAAACATGCTTCTCATCCTGTGGATTCGCTGACAAAAAAGGCTACTGAATATGTATATTCATCGCAGATGAGACTTTGATGTCAAGCGGGCTTCTCGTTTCCGTGAAATATTAGGATGGTCAAACGATTCGGTTGGATATTGAACATGACCTTACGGACGGTATACGGTCGAGCGGGCAAAGCCCCGTGGCTACGAGCACAATCATTCGCGTATACACAGGGTATATCGAAAATTCGATCGAGGAAGCTCAACCCGACTTCGTCGCATCTCTTTACCGTACTTTTTCCGTAAAATCTTTTTACCTTGGACGTCTTCAACGTCATTTTCATACTTTGCATCCGCTCTTCGATCTCGTATATACGAGCATGCATGTTTTAGAGGCTCTCTAACTTCCTCTCTTCATCTTCGTCGTCCTCGCGAAAAGGATAACATTGTAAAAGAATGTTTTACTCTCGAGATAAGACTTATAGATAGCTCCAAGGCGGTCCTAAGTACGTTGTCTATCCATTTGTTTTCTTTGCGAGTTGAGATTTTTTTTTCGTACGGAAACTGATAAAAGTTTCTACAAAGAATTTAGCTTGTCTGACAGATCGATTAGATAATAGATGGAAGCTTTTTGAAATATCTGAGAGGGAAGGAAGACAGGTTCGAATTCTCCAGCGAGAACATGTAGACATTGGTGATTGATTTTAATCCAGCTTCGTTGGCTTCCACGCCAAATTAGCTATAATCCTTTGAATATGTATTATCTTGCGCATAAGTAGAAATATATATTAGCCTATATAGAAGGATATAGAGACAAGAGTAGATGAGAAGATATGAAATCTCGAGGGGCTCGCGACGTTGCGTCGCCGTTTCAATGATTCCACTTCTCTTTATGTCTCTGTCTTCTAGCTGATTCGAGCATCCAGTCAAGGAGATTAGCGACAGGGGACGGAAAGACCGATTCGGGCTTGATGTGATGCGTTGCATTATTCATTTCTAGCCTGGTTACGGAAACCAGGCCTCGCGCCACCGCGCATTCCACAGGGTCCCTGACATCGGCTCGAACACGGCTACAGCGAAAGCTGCATGCCGAGTGAGCAGACAAGCCTCCATGGCTTGTAACGAGCCTCGTTGGTGCCCGTACGAGTTTGTGTGTTCTGGATAAATGTTATAGCGAAACTCTGGACGTTGGCTCATCTCTTCGCGTACATTCGGGCGAACACATCGCTGCACCAGCACGTAGCCACGGCCAACGCCAAGGCCTCTTGCCAGCTTCAATTAGCTCGTACAAGTATGGATATTACGTCGTTTCTGTCCATATGAAAGCTCCGAGACGAGCCATAAGCCGTCCCTATCCCTATCCCACCTTCAATTATCGATATTTCAACGCGTCCTAGAACTTTTTCGTTATACTTATTGCAAATCTATTGATCTGACCATTTATCAAACTATTGCACAAATAATTAAATGCCCAGAGCTATGAGAAATTGTGAGATGGAGAAATCTTGCATTGATTTACTGTCTAGAAAAAACGAATCTTCGCGGGTAAAGGATAATGGACAATCGCCCCGAGCGTTATTTTTTTTTTAAACCAGTACTTAAGAGATTGTACAGAAAGAAGTTTCGGTGAAAGAATTTCTTCAATGAGTTCGCAAATTAATAAGAATTATTATTATTAATAGGAAAGCAGTTTACTGCAAGTAATTTGAAACTTTCAGTTCTCGACCTGGTGAAACAGAGTCCAAGTTTCGTTCAGTTTTCCATGAAGACGTCATTCTTCAGATTCGTCTTTGTCTTCGAGAAAAATTACAGGACAATAGAGTTTCTAACTTTTCGGCATAGTTCATCGAGTTGCAGTATTCGAAGCTGATGGTTTTCTTTTTTTTTTTCATTTTCTTTCCGTCTCTCTATTTCCTTGCTTTTACACATCTTCGTAATAATAATATGATACGATTTTCTGTCGCAACGTTTATTGAACGAATACGGTGGATGAAAGAGGCTGCTGCAGCACCGAATCGAGGCTAAAGTATAACCGTTGCGATTGCGAATACCAAGCGTACACACAGTAGAAAACTTTCTCTCGAGTTCATACCGTATAAAAGGGAGCACAATTTTACGCTCGACTTAACTTGGGCGTTGAGTACACAAAACTTTCGACATTCTGCATCGATGAATTCAGCTTTGAAATGGTTTTAAGCTTACCGCACGCCCGTCCCCGCTGACGCGCGTAGACTTTGCCTGCGGAGACACTGACGGGAGCATAGTTGCGAAAAATAAAATAATATCCATTCATGCGGAAAATTTGATCAAATTAATTTTTCCTTTTGTCTCAGTTACTACCGACTTATTGACCAAGTAGGTAAAATTTCGCGGACCATATTATCCCGAATTCCATTTCAGACGACGTTTCTCGACGGTATTCTCGGATTTCTTTCGAGCAGTGAAGAGAATCGAGTCGTAATAAATTCCGGCATTCCCGTGACCCGTATTGCATCGGTCGCTAACAAAAAAATCATGAATCGTATTCATGGACGTGAACAATAAGAGATATTTGTGTAGTCTTGTAAAAACTCTTCGAGATATTAGGCGAATGTGCTCCCAGCTGATGTTACCTTTGTTTGTTCCATTCTAAAAGTAGCACAAGTGCAGAGAGAGCACCGTGCTTTCCTGGTGAAAACACGGGGGCCCCAAAGGATTGCCAGCGACTCGAAGATAAGACAAGTTTCTCAAACAAAGACACGTATTGTTGAGTCTCCCTGGGATTCGCTGTTACGGATACAGAAGCAGGACAGAGGGATTCTTTTTCAACAGAAAAGTGAATCCGGAGGTAGATATAAAGCAACCTGATACATTTTTACGTAATAACGTTTTGTTGCTTGCACGGGAAAAAAGCTCTTTTTCTCTCCATATCCTGCTCGAGTTTTAAAAAATCCAAATTGCTGAAATATAGGGCGGAGTGTATACACCGTTGAGAAAAATGGGATTGCCCTGAATTTTTCCAAGCTTCATACCGAGCGGAGGATTTCGTGGTCTCGTCGGAGAAAAAAAGTTGGCGAAGAATGATGCGAGAGAGAATTTTGAACCGAGAAGAAAAAAAAATATCATCGTCGCGATTGTTGTCGAGTTTGACTCGGAAAGAAAAATTGTCCGGACTTTTTAATTCGACGAGGGATGTTCGGGGAGAAAAATTCAAGCGAGCATTTGTGTCCGTGACGTTTTGAGTGTTTGTATACTTTCTCACTTCTGAGCGAGAGGGAGAGAAATCTTTTCTCCGAGTGCATGGCCGGCGGAAGTGGGAAAACTTGCGAAGTAAGGAGCGTACCGCAGAAACGTCCGACACCTCTCGGGAGTACCTCGTTATAGGAAAGTTTATCGCTCACGACAGAAGCACGTAAGACGAGAATCCGTTATGAGAGGAACCGATTCGTTTTTCGCTGAGTCGATATCAGAAATTCTGCAACTTCTAGCACCGGCGCAATCCGCGTTATACATACACGAAGGGAAGGGACATTATATTTTCTACTCCCACAATCTCGACTGTGCTGAGGGCATTAATCATTGAAGTGACATCCCTGCGAATTGTATTGCCCGAAGAAGTAATTTCTTCCTAATGGCTAAAAATTTGCGCTCAAACTTGCTTTTGGAATACCGAAGTGGTCGAACGCGTCCCGCAATTGAGAATAACGAAAAAATAATGAGAATGAAAAAAAAAACGAGAAAAGTTCATCAAAACGCGACTCTTTTTCAATTTATTTCGAACAAACTTTCACTTCCTATTTTAAGCTAATGGCAAAAAAAAGAAAAAAATTTTCCAAAATAATAGGACACTGTTATTGAGGTCGCAGAGCACAGTTTACTTTCATTTCCGACTTTTTAATTTTAGTATAACCGAATTCACGGTTTTCATGCGTTAACGCGAACTTTGACAATATAGTATGCATCGCACAGTTCCCAGAATCCAATGCGAAATGCTCGAGTTATTTCCAGACTCACAATGAACTTTCATATGATTTTCTCTGAGGCTCCCTTTCTATGGAACGCTGTTTCCCTTTGGTCTTTTTGCGCTCGTACTTCCCCCGCGCGTAAATTTATCTTCGACTTTTTCGCAATAGCAAGGGTCTTCTTTTCACTCTTTTGTTTCCGTTCCACTTGCACACCCAGCTGCATTACACCGTACACCGGCTATAGAACATGCTAACGTGTAATATATGCGATACGACGTGAGCGTTGAATCGCCGTTAATATTAATACAAAATATTCTTTTAACGACAGAAACTAGTTTTACAACTTTATTATATTTTTATAAGATATATTCTTATTTTTATATATTTGCACATTTGAGAGGTATTTTAATCCTCTCTTTAATTAATTAAAGCAGGTTTTATTAGTTTCTGTGCTTGCATTCACTCTGATTCATCGTCGAGGAAAAAATAAGCTCTCATTGAATGTAATTCGTCACTATTAGAGCAATGAAGAAACGCAATAATGGCGTTAGCGTAATGAAAAAGAGACGCACCAGAATTGCGTGTGCTAAGACAGTACAAGCCCTCTCCTCTTCATCGTTTATCTTTCTTTTCGTCTTTTTGCTGATGGAAAAAAGCAATAGGTCAGTTTGCGGGGCGTACACCGCGCATAGTTGGCTTTCTTCACGGAGGGAATCGATCACCCAGACGTACGGACTCTAATCTCAAGAGCTTTCCTTGACTCGGTCTCCGCTCACCGGACACGCACATTTATACGAAGAAAAACACTTTAATCGCTCTACGCCATCAAACATTAATTTACACGAGTATATCAGCGACACATGGTTCGCTCATTAAAAAATTTTTTTCACGAGAGTTAAACGTTTTTTAAAATCAATTTTTCATTATAGATAACTTTTATTTAATTTTTCCATCTTTTATTAAAAATCGTTCAACGGTGAAGCAAAAATGTCCAATTTCAGTTTGACTTTTCATCACCATCCCATCGCTGATCTGATTACCTTCTCGAAACTAAAGCTAATCCCATAAATCGCTTTAAACCTGTTTGAAAGTGATACTTCGGAACTCTTATCTTACTTTTAAGCTGCTATCGACGGAAATCAGAGTGAACCGATCTTTGAAAAGCTTTCAGCAAATCAAATTTATTCCCACTGAAAAAAAGTTCGAAGGATCACAGAATTTGATAGACAATAAACTGTATATTGCGAATTCTCTCATTTGATCTATTAAAAAAAAAGAAAAAAAAAGATAAACCGAAAAACATGAAAGGGTTCTCTAAAATATGCTATATAAAATATCTATTCAGATATTTGAAAAATTTTTCTGAACTAAAAAAGATCAAATCACTATTTTATTTTATTATATTTATACTATTTTATCTTTTAATTTATTTTTTGTAATTCTCTTCCTTTCTGTGTATGCAAATCTTGCGACATCGAATCGACGACTATGACCGGATCAATTATTGATCTGGTATTAGTAAGAGCAGCGCTTTGGTATTTTTAAAACGTTTTTTGGAGGCTCCGAGCCGACGATTGCTAGCTGCAGCAGCTGGAGCTGCAGTAGAAAAGCCCGAACGGTAGCGCATAGAACGGCAATGACCGGTCACGCTATACCCACGAGATCCGTTCGTGTCGGTGCCCCATGCTCTTCAGGGACGATAGTTAATTGCTGATCGATTGGAATAAATTGCCGTGTTCTCGTTAATACCCCTATAAAACCGATCGCGCTCGAGAGTGAAAAAGAAAGATAAAAAAATGTTCGAAACTACCTCCGCACCCTTTCCACTATCACTTTGCAGAAGATACCTCACTATATATGAACGAAGAAACGAATAATATATAAAATACTCTCGTATACACGGAGACTCCGTGTGATTCCAATTGACTCAATGATTCAATCTCCAGTTATCTACAAATCCGAAAGAAAAATCTCGAAAATTGTGTTAAAAATTCTCAAAGCTAAGGAACAGAAAAACAAAAAAATTATTCAAAATTGTATCTCTTCAGAATCCCTTTCCAATCTTCGCGTATACGTTCTTCCCCTGTCCGTAAAGTAGGGAGAAAATTCGTGTTATTTTTTGCAAACCGTGAATAAATATACATATATGAAAGAGAAGTGTGGGATTGATTTTTTTCGTAAGCCCTCATTTCGATGCTAATACAATGGAGGAAAGAAAGTCTAACCGTGGATCAGTCGGGTGTATATACTTGTATACGCGTATACTTTGTATACGTACATAAAAAGATTGCGTACACATGCATATGGAGATGTAACTCAGTCACTGACCTTTCGACGAAAGAGGCGTGCTCGAGACTCCCGCGTTTTCCATTTCCAATTCAGCAAAGTATGCTTCGCATAATGAGAGAGGAAAAGATAGAGAAAAAGGGAAGGGGGAGCGAGAGTGAAAAAAAGTATATAGACTCTCGATTGAAAAACTTTATAATCCAACGCTGAACTTGCGGGTATATATAAACATTGATTCTAGCTTGTTTCCGCTCTATTCACCCGCTCGCTCGTAAGAAAATCATTTCGGACTCTCCGACGTGCCGCATATGTACATCAACACGTATTCGTTCATACAGTGGTATTTTATCTCACACAGAGACAAATATGCTTGTCGGTGTGCGTTCTTCGACTTGATCTTGAATTCATCTACCGTTGCGCGCTCGATAGTGGGAAAAATAGATATTTCATCCGCGTAGTCTTTATCCAACGCGCGCGGTATTTTCTGTGGCCGAGCCAAAGGGAATGTGTGAGAAAAAAAACTTATGGTTTAGCACAGAACTATACAGAGATGCAGGAAGATGGGGGAACCCGATAGAAACGGGGATACGGCGAAAGTTGTGGGAGAGGAAGAATTCCGGATGGTATTGAATTCGATCATATGTCATTAAAATTCGAATGGCAGCGACGATAGTATATGGTCGCGAATGAACGAGAGATAAAGAGTGAAAAAGAGGTTGTGCAAGGTCGGAGCTGCGTGGCCGGAATCCTTGGAGATAGTATCTCATCCTCGGGTGGCCGAAAACATGAAAGATCGAATGAAAAGCTCCTTCATAAATATACCTGGAGACGTTGCTCAAAGAGAGGTTGTGTGCCCATCTGACCCACTGTACCAGCATGAAATTAGGATTTAATTAATTTAACATAAATTCGGGTTTCGTGTCTAAATTTCTCACGGTCCATTAATCTCTTCGGTAGTATATGGGGACATTTATCAAGTTGGTCAGGATGGTGTACGCTCGGAAAACTGGTGCGATCTCCCTTCGGAGCTTCCAGATATCGTTCTCTCTTTCTCTCGCTCTTTCTCCGTTGCATCAGCCATATACGAGGTGACTCAGAATTTGATTTTAATTTCAGGAAAATTAGATTCTGCGGGTAAAGCATTGGTTCGAAAAGTCCTAAGAAATTTTTGGCAAAATTTCATTTAACAATAAATACTTAGGGTTGGCCTTTATCAATGATTCGACTCTTTGTGGTCGACATTGACTTCTGAGACACCTTATATGTTTTGTTCAATACCGGTATATAACTCCCACGTGCAACCTCTCTTTCCTTTCCTAGAAGATCCTCTCTGTACAGTTTTCCCGGAATGCGGAAAGCTCCTCTCCCTTCTTCTTCCTCTTGCCCTATCATCGTGTCCAACAGCGAACTCATGCTGACGCCGGAGCATGGGCTCAGCCGAGTGGTAACTTCATATATGTTGCTCGTCGCAGCCAGTTTTCAGCAGCAAAATGGCTCAACGTGCAAGTATGTAACACGGTGCTCAGAGACAGGCCGAGAGGCGGAGAACACCCTTAAAATATGATCCTCGTATAATCATAGACCTTTTCGGGATACACATGTATTTCTGCACAGAGGCCTCTCGAGTGTGCAGACTGTTGAAAAGCTGCAGAACTTGCGCGTAAACGTTGGCTTGAATTTGTTCTTGATTAAAGATCAAACGTAGCCCCCGTGTAAAAAAAGTATCGAAAATGGGGTTAAAGTAACAATATGTACAGAAAAAGTATCGAAATATGTGAAGAAAATGGAAAGGGGATTAATGCCAGCAGAAGTTCTTTAGGCGTCTTCGTGTCGCCGGAATGTATACCGACATCCGGTACAATACTTTACACCGGGGAGGCGTGGAAGTATTGGCAAAAGACGTCGCGTTTTCTTCTCGGGTTCAAAGTCGCAAATTCGGGACTCACTACCCCCTGCGTTTCACAATCTTAATTCTCACACGGACAGCGTTGAAGCGGTGTTTGCTGTACGTTTTCTAAGGTTGTTTGGGTATTGAGAGAAAGAGAGAGAGAGAGAGGTGGGGGAAAGGGGTAAAAGTATACGAGAATTCGCCTGGGCTCGATCCCATTTTCCAACCTCCGCGTCACTTTCTTCCTCTCTATATTGAGAGGCAGCAAACAAAAGGGCGCAACCCACATTATTCTAGGTGTTAAATTGTATAGATATAGAAGACTCATTTATTTACCGAGAATCGATGCACGTGTGTATTTGTACATAAATTGAGTTCTAGACTGTGACCTCGACGACCATGCTTTAAAGGGATGTTTGTGAGCACCCTGCCTGCTTGAAATAAGCTGTAGAGAGCCGTCGAAAAGTAAAGTGAGCCGCGATTCATTTGTCTCCGTACAGTCTGAACCTTAAACCGGCTTCTCGTGCACATGTCTACAAATACATACAATTCAACCCTTTTCCGAAAGCCCTTTTCCTCTCCAAACTGAATTAACGATAGAGTTACACTCGTGCATATATTTTGTGAACCTTTCCACATCTAGCAAGATAAAAAAACCTCGACGTATCTATTACTCTGCAAAAAAGAGAACTGTACAATATCTTTTAGAAACCTTTAGGATATGTACATATGATACGTAGAAACAGAACGATTTCTACAGTAGAAACAGAAACTCGTAGTACGGCAAGTGTGTAAATTTCACGGTGCATGTGAAACACAGTGATGTTTTTTTTCTTTTAACTTCTTGTCATGTATATATTAGCCACCCTTACTATGGGTTATCATGCGAACGACAATGTGACTTTACAATACATAGATAAAAAAAAATTTATGAATTTCACCATCTTTTCTATCCTATTCTTTGCTGTTATATATTTCTTTAATATCACACGTAGTGCAAAGAGTATTCGCTAAGTATACGGCAGCTTTTCGCTACTTATACCTCCCCTCGTTTTCGCCAGTGCATTGCCCCTGAGTGCAACGTGCCCAGGAGAAAAGTGAAGATACACATCAGAGACGAGATCGCGAGGAATAGGAGCTCAAAACATAAACTGAACTCGGCTATTCAACTCTGGTAAGACCGGAAACGAGCTGTGGGATTGTGTTGAAGTAATGCCCTGCGGTACACGTCCACTCACACGTACACGCGATTGCCCGAGACTCTTCATATGCAAGTATCCATCCCTATTCGTTCGACGTTAGTCGACCTTGTCACTTTGCGACATATAGTGCCGAAGGGCTCACGCCAGCTCGCTATACAGCAGTCTCGCCACCCCTGCAATTCTACTCGCAGCGTTGAATTACTTATGCAAGAATGGAAGAGTATATCGTCATCGTCGACGAAATGATAACTGGCTGACAGTCCATTTGAATTAAAGGACAGCTCTAATTAATTACGATACTCTCATCAACAACTTGTATGATAAAGAACTTCATTCAAAAGGTTTTCGAAGTCTGCCTATTTTCCGACCTAGAAGTGACATTAGTGATGAAAATTTTAATAGGATTACCGAATGTACTTGTATAATGCAGAGAACATGAAAGGGAGATTCTTTGTCAAGTTTATTTCCACTATTCACGATATTTTCCTCGCTGCTCTCAGTATTACATATGGTACTTTCCAAAACGTATACGTTGCAGTAACAACGAGCTTGCACACTGTCTAATAAAACTTGTCCCCTTTGCCCAACAGTCGACCGCACCCGAGTTATATTCTCTTATGTCAGCCTTTCTCATATTCTCTAATTATTTACCCCTTGAACCTTCTATCGCCGGCTTTGGTGAAACACATATTCTCTCCTACCCCCGCCGTATACTTCGTTGATGCTTGTATATCTGTCCACATGTCGGTTTTGCCTCGGTATAAATGTACGTTTCCGTCCCTAATTTGGAGTATAATTAATCGCAGTCGTCGTAATGAAGGTGACTCGCAAACATCTGTGTGTATCTCAGAAATAAATAAACCTAGTATAGTCGTATGTGGAATAATAATTTTCCAGCGATATGTTGATTGCCTTCCGACATGTGTACTCTTTTGAGTAAAACTTTTATTTACGATGGTTAGTCATTTAAACTCAGAGTATTGTATACTATACGTACAATTCTACAAGTCAGGTCGAATTTTTTGTCAGTGCGTCTTAATTCGGTGCAGTTTTTTTTAAAATACCTAACTATTTGTTCGTAGTGAACTTTATCAGGGATAAATGGTTCGAATGGGCTTCGAAGAACTAGAGTACACTGAGTCAGTTTATAGCGATAAAGTACCATGGAACGTATGTGGATAGGAACGTGAGACATAGTATTCTCCAGCAGGAAGCTTAGTGGTATGCTTCCATGGAGTTAGTTATATATATTTCCATAGAGGTATTCAAAGTGCGGGCATTATCTAACTCGTGTATTTTGCGACTGCGAGCCTCACTTAGCTTTCGTAACATAATGGCTTACTTGTGTGATTCACGTCTAAACCGCATCTCGCATTCACCAATTCGCTAGACACTCTGTACACAGATACTCGAACTATGTGTACGTAAATAGTATAAACTGCAAGGGGTTATACACGTGTACAGTTTATTGCCCAGATTCGGGAAGCCCTCTGGATATATATACCGGTATTTATAGGCGAGTCAGTATTAGTGATGGCGTACGTAAGGCAATAGCAAAGAGAAACGGTGTGGCATGTGCGGTACGAGGAAGGTATGGTGCGGTGTGTGAAGCACGAGGTGCAGGATAGACTACCAGTTTCTCCAGATACGTGTATGACGCGAACACAGGCATTGCTCGGGGTTCAACCGCCAATCTGATCACTAACGTCAATACAAGCCTGCGCCCGTTATAGCCCAGTCAGAAGCACGAGCACTACCGCAGCAAAATCCTGGCACCATAGCTGCCTATAATATAGAACTTGACTTGCAGCAGCGAAGACACCACAACTGGCTAGCGCTACAGAGGTATGTGGTTCACACCCGCAACCGAATTTCTGTAGGTGAACGTGATTTGGATGGCGATTTTATGAGTTTCACTCGCCTCGAAATTCCATTTAGCTCTGAATTTGTGAATTTGTAAAATTTAATATACGTTTGATTACGTTGAATCGGTCACGGAATCAATAATCTTCTATGCGTTGGGCAAAAATAAACCTTAGGTATCACCGATAATGGAAATTTCACAAAAGGTTAAAGATCAGTTTATAACGAGAGTCACTGTTTTGTTGCGCATAATCGCAGTTCGTTAAACCAGAAGATTCAGTAAAGTTCTCTCGCTTTTCCATTCTCTCTTTTTTTTCTCTACGCATTCCATCATGCATATGAATGGGAGAGAACATTTTTCCGTGCGTATCTTGGCAGCGTTCGGATGTACGGTTGAGCATTTATTCATAGGATTCAACGTGCTTCGTTTGCGAGAGCAGAAACCGTAGCTTCGGAGGTGTGGGATCGTAGCAAGCTTTTTGTTTCACGGTTCCTGCACACCTTTGTCATACAATGAAACCTTGTGCAGTGAGTATATTACTTTTTCCTTGGGCGGATTATTCGGTCCAGATATCATCGAATTCTACTGGAGCTTTATCATAGCACCAATTCATCAGTCAACGTTACACTTCGAATGTTATCGTCATGAATCCGTACCAGGAATGTATGACTTTTAACGATGAAAGATAAAAGAGAGTGGAGCCGATCGAAGATTTGTAATTCAATGTTCCACCAGACTTTTCGAGAATGTGACTATGGCAAAAAAAAGGGAAATAGAGGTGGGTCATTTGCCATGACAGTCCTTTGCGAACAACTTAGATGGGAGCCTGCGATATAAACTCGCAGATATCATGCGAATGCGGTGTATAGACCAGTGAATAAGCCATGTAGAAAATCCTCCTACGATTCAAGTGACTCGGCAATTCGTCTGGATCAGACAACCGTTGTATAGACTGTTCTTAGCTTCTATAGGCCTATCGTCTATTCTGCAGGCCTCTACAACGTCTGTCCACGACGACGATTGCTCTATATTGCAGATTCACCACTCGAGATCGTATCGAATAAACTAGTCGAATGGGAAATTCGCATTAACTTTTTTTTTTATGCGGTCATTCTAGTAGAGATGGAAATTCTGCAGGCATTTTTGCAATGCCCTCTTTTGATCGGAATTTTGAGAATTGGTTTTCAAAAATCTAGCTGTCGTTTTGCAAGACAGTTTTCGGATGACCCCATATTTCCAGGTACCAGAGAGAGACAACCCAATTGAATTTGATCGAAATAAGATCTAGTGGTTTTCTTTAAAAAAATATCTTTCAAGTCTTCAGCATAATTTTAGGTAATAATTTCGAACAAGAAAAATTAAATTCTCTAGAAATTCAATCGACTGACTAATTAATAAATAAAGGGTGTAAAAGTTGAGAAATACATAAATTGCAAGAGCGCTTCCTCAGAAAAAGCTGTTATCTCGAGCATTACAGGCCGGACTTTTAAGTTAAGAATGGTTCATGTAAAAGTGGGGGTAGCAGGAATAAAGGGCGACGTTGGCACAAAAACATTCGACGAGATTGAATGGACCGAGGAGAAAGAGAGTGACAGAAGACGAAGATTGCGCGAAGTTTGAAAAAAAAAGATTGAGAGGGAGAAAGAAAAAAAAAGCTAGAACAAAACCATACGGCCATTGTCTAGCAAGTCGGTACGCATTCAGGACTCGCAAACCCTTAGCATCGCTCACATAACGCGGGCAAAGCACTATCGTCGCAGTAGCTTGGATACCCGGCTGCGAACGGGAACTCACGATGTTCCACCAAAGAGACGCTACGCGAACGAAGCAAAGTGCACTACCCACAAAGACTTTCGTATATCTTCGAGGTCTACAGTAATAGGAGCACAGCGAGTAAAGAAGCTTATCCCTTTGCCTCGCTCGTTCCTTCGTCAGCAACGAGAAGAAAAAACGCGTCGACTTTTCCACGTACAAAAGATCCAACTCTCATTCATGCTTCCTCGCACGCGAATCTTTTCGAGCTCGCATCTTTCGTTTCCCTTTTTTTTTCTCTGCGATACTGTTTTCACAGAACGACGAAAAACATCTCTCGTGATTGAGACTTATCGTGGCTGATTTTTCGCCTCGAAGTTGCTCAATGTCTCGAGATAAGAGTCGGATTTCTGAGAGATCTAATCCGATACCATGAACGTGTTCCACTTTATCATATATCACTGGCAGACTTTGGATTATCGGCGGCGAGGCAAATTGGCTACGGGGAAATGGAGGATTGGGTAGAAAAGATTTTAGCATGAGAGGTACAATTTCATTCGGATTTTGAAAATATTCATTTTGATGGTTGATATAAGATGCCTGGTCTTCGGATACGTATAAGCCCCCAGAAAAACGATTCGCGTGCTTCGAATGTTGATTTTATACAAGGATGATCGCATAGCGCAAACGTTGAGAGCTTGCCCGTTGCCGTGAATAATGGGTTCGTTTTATCGTCACGTCCATGTACGTAAACGTATTTATATGGATGCACGAGATGCACAGGTACCGAATCGAAGAATGAAATAACAAAAAGAAAAGATAAAAAGTTAGTTATATTCCAGGGCGCCAGTTCAGAAAAAAAAAGAAGAAAGAGAAGCAAAAGTGATCGGATTGAATCCCACTCGGTAAATTTTTATAAAAGTAAATCCTCAGGTTTTCGTGTACTCTGCACACGTAACCCGAAAAAACTTTTAATCATCGTCAAACAGAAGGTAGCGAGAGCAAACGTTGACGTCTTCTCGCGCGGCAACTCAATTTAAAGATAAAACATTCAGGGTCATTTTTGATTTTCGTTGTCGTTCGATCGACGTGAGAATGGAGCGGGGATGAAACGTATTACCTCTTGTGCAGCATCATCCCCAGGAAAGGAAGTTCTCCTTTATCCCATAGGTATGAAAGATTTACCACCGACTTGAATAAACTCGGAAAACTTTTGTAGCAAAGTAGTTGAGCGAGAGCACAAATTGCGAACGACTCGTCCGCCTCGCCATCATGTTCGCCCCCTGAACCGGTTCTTTCATCCCTCTGGTGTGAATAAAGCTTTCTTGTGCCTCCGGATGTGCAAGAAGGGAGAAGAGCATCCCTTTCCCTTTTTTTCCTCCTACTTTCATTTCTCTCTTTCTCTTTTTTGGAGCTCTCGAACCAGATTTCCTTAATCATACTCCAGGGACTGCGGAAGGTAACGGAGAAAAAAAAAGGTCTTCCCGATACCTCGCGGGGTCGAACGAAAAAGCCAGGAAAGATGAATTGATCATACCAGTAACTTCTCTTTCAAATTGAAATTACCTTCCGGCTGGTATAATCAAAGTCCAACTTAATATTTTACGAGAACTTTGTTCCGAAGTTTTCAGAAAAAATGAGAGAGCGATGGAGCTCGTACGAGTGGATAGATTGTACATCCGAAACGCCGTCGCGATAGATGACGTTGCCTTCTTGACTTCGACGTCGGTGCTGGCAAATTGATTGGAAAAAAGTTCTATTCAGGCCAGCGTAAGTTTAGAAAGTAGCGCAAACGTGCGCGCACTCAGTAAATATATGAATTATATATTTATAGCTTTATGCCGATATACTGTGACATCGCGTCTATATTATTTAAAAAAAAAATCGGCAGTTTTGCGCAACTAGATCCTGTCATACCTGCTTTTCCTTAGATCCAATAGAATAACTTACCTTTTTCCTTCCTCCCACATTTTCCCTGTTCTTTCTTCACGCTCTCGGGGTTATATCGAATTTTTAATATCCCACGGATTTAATAGCTTTTCAAAAGAGCCTCCGGCTAAAAGTTAAGTGCCCTGCCGAGAATATTTTGCTCTCGAGTATATTTTGTTCCTCCATAACATCGAAAATGCATTGAGAAACTTTGATGTTGTATTTTTCTCGCCTGAACAAGACTACATTTGGATATTATATAAATGCAGTTTTATCCACTATCTCTGCTTATTCTCTCACTATGTATGTCCTTATACTTTCTCATTCATTCTGTTTGCACTTTTTTCAATTTCGCGACAACAATGTCCCGTCTACAATTACTCGACTAATCAGAAACTAATATCGAAGCCAACCTTCTTATTTCTCGAAAAACATAGAGTGTACGTGTTTGTGTCAATTTTGTCGTATGTGTGCGCTCGAGGAACCCCTCGGCTCTCATTTCATCCCTTCGACAACGATGGAAGCCACAAGACTATCCAATCTCGGTCGTACCCTCGGTTACTTGTGTCTGTATTCTCCAATTGTGAAAATCCAAGCCCACCAACCGTATATGTTTCTCTGTTCGTATCTATATACTTCGCCCTACGTATATAGCTATTCAACTTGACGTTTATTCGAGGATCACGTTTAATTACTTTCATTACTGACATTATCGAAGTTTTGAATGATAATTAATCCCGTACTGTTCCCTCGATCGTCCAAGATCAACCCTATTTTTAGTCTCAATTAGGGTGGTCACAGCTATTATTCGACGATCTAACTTTTCCATCTCCTCCCTTCTTCCGACCTTTTCAGGCAAAACTTATAATGATAAAAAATTACGTGTCATTTATTAACGTAACGATTTTTTAAGTACGGTACATTACAGAATTCATATTGAAATATTAAAAAACTGATGCAAATCAGTTGTTTGGCTTGTTCAATTAGAATTCTTGGATTTCGTCCTGTATAATTATCATTTTCGTCATCTACGGGAAATTTCCGAACAAATAGGTTCTTAATATTGAAAAAAGAATTTTTTTAATGCAGTGAATTCTTGCGGGGGGTCATACTGGGTCTCGAATACCTATGAAAATTTCAACTTGCGGTACCTTTCCTTTTTCATGACGAAATCAACTTTATTAAGGAGGATTTTTAAAGATTTTTGTAAAACGAAGTGAATGGCACAAGAATTATGTTATTTCATTAATAATTTGAAAAGTTATGACGCCTTAAAGATTTTTGAAAAAATGGAAAGAAAATACCTTCAAGAATTCGCAAAAAATTTTGAGTTTTTTTCTCGATTTTAAGAGCCTATTCGATTGGAAATTATCTGTAGATAACGAAAATGCAATTTATTTGGAGCGAAAATCAAGAATTCATATTGAAAAATCGAAAAAATTGAATTTTCGATCCGGTTTTTTAATTTTTCAATATGAATTCTTGTATTTCACCCCGAATAATTATAATTTTGGTTATTTTGGGGAAATTTCCAATCGAATAGGCTCTTAAAATCGAAAAAAGAATTTCAAAAAATTTGGAGAGTCACACTGGGTCTCGTGCACTCATGAAAATTTCAATTAGCGATACATTATCTTTCTCTTAATCAAATTAACTTAACTAAGGGTGTTTTTTAAAGTTTTTTGCAAAACGAAGAAGATGCCTCAGGAATTATGTTAATTCATCAATTATTTAAAAAGTTATCACGCTTTGAATATTATCGAAAAAAAGTATACCCCTTAGATGGCCGCTTTTTTCCTTTTTGACAGTTTTCAGTCGATATTTTGCTGTGTCCTTCTAGGCGTATACTTCATACAACTTCGCATTAATACGCTCTATTTCGATTAATCGATTAGAGGCCTCATGTCTTTTTTTAATATAGGATAAGAATGAACATTTTTTCCAAACGAACAAAAATTATTCAAAAATTACAGAAACGTATGATAATTACCCCAGCAAATACAGAAAAAACATTTTCGTAACAATTATATACCAGTTACCAAAATTTGACAAGTTTTGTAACTGTTATGCATCAGTTACGAAAATTATTCTTGCCGTGTTTGCTGGGACTCTAAATAAACACAAAGTATTACATTTTATTTTTACTCGTTTCTCGTATGAAATGAAGAAATTCAAGTTCCTTCTATTTTTATGGAAAAATACCGAACTTTTCTAGTCAGTTGTTAGTAAAAAAAAATAAATTTATGGTAGTACGTTAACTTTACTCTTCATTTCTCTACTCAAGACCATATTTTACATTAAAACTGCAGAAGAGTCAAAATAGTCAATTTTTTTAATAGCAGCCACATTCAAGATGAAATACGAAAAAATAATGTCAAGAGTAGAGAAGTGAAGAGTACAGTTAACGTACTGCCAAATTTATAATTTAATTGTTCGGACTTACCTTGAACTGTGAGATTGACAATGACTTCGGGTACGTTTCGACTATTGACGAGACACTGATACTCGCCGCTGTCTTCAGATTTAACGGGACTAAAGAAGAGCGCGGAGTTTTTTTCCAAAAGGGAGACACGATTGTGATGAACGAAAAGTGTCGTACTTTGGCTCCCGTACTCAACAATGCGAACGTCGTTGGCGCGCCATTCGAGCCTGGAAACCATGAGATATTCGGTGACACCAGGACACTCGAGTGTTAGATTTTCGCCGGCGTCCGCAAGGATGTGAGTCACGACGGGGCTCATGACATCTGAAAAATAAAAGAAAATATTTGACGTTTCAGTACGTGAGCTCCCAAATATAGAGAAATAAATACTCGAATGTATTTCGAGAACTGTTCAACGAAGTAACTGATAAACTGTGATTCAAAGGTAGCTGGGTTATTTTAGGTATTAAATTGTTTGAGAAACTCCTCAGTTAATTATCCTTAACCTCGAGCTCATGACATATTGACACGCGGAGTCTCGTCAAATATCATTTCAATTCTAAATTTAGCTCTGTTCAGCGATTCCATGACCAAGTATCTTAATGTAATAATATTTGAGTTTAAGTTGGGTCCAATTACGTTAAAATGTCGTTAAACTAATTTAAGAGTACAGAAATAATGAAGAGGGAGAAAAAGCTCAAACGTACTTCTAACACTTGGTAAATATATCCCAAAGAACTTTCAACTCTACAGATCGAAATATGCTTCACTAAAAAAAATTCTCAAGACGATTTTTTCCACCACATCTCTCGGTTAATTAAAAGATGTCAATTGAATGCAAATCAAACGGAACATTTGAAAAATATTAAATTTGTAGATTGTCTGATGAATTGACATTTGAGTGCTCTCTTCCATTTAAAATGGAATGGAATGGATTTAAAATCACTGGCACGCCCCCCCCTTCTGTATCAGTGCAAATGTTCATATAAAAAGCTTGTTTAATTGCGACCGTGGCCGAGTAAATTTCCTCGCTAAATGTAAATATGTGTCCTCATTATACCCCTATGAGAAGAGGGATCCACCCAAAGAAAAAGGCCAGTAAAAATGTCTATTTATCTTTTATTAAAAAAAATAAAATCGTAACGTAATGAATTCAAAAGAAGAAGGAATAAAAATGTATTACATTTTTATTATACATTCGAAGGTACGAATATACAAATAAAATCACGATTTTATTTTTCGAAATATTTGGAAAAATATGCTCTGAGATTTCTAAATTCTCAAAGCATTCTACCATTGATAGAATATATTATGAAATAAATTTCAGTGGTAATTACAATTTCTCGGAAGCGAATAGTTTCGAAAAGTTTCAAGACGTTCCGGGTGGAGTTGAAACAGAAAGGAAAATTCCGGCACTCGATCTCGGGGAATGTGCGGGTGTGCATGTATATAAATAAAAGATATACGTATGTAATAATATAAGAGAGCGCTAACGGCACGCGAGAGTCCGAGGAAATCAGAGCTTTCTCGTTTCTACGCTATGTGCTACTCGGGACCAATCATCGGCGGTTCGTTGAAGCCAGCGAGGAGGATGAGAGGCGAGAGGATACGAGAGGGCGCTGCAATCCGCCTCGGTGATTTCGCCTTATCCGTTTCCGTGCCATTGACCAATCCCGCTTCCTCCTTGCTCCCCTTCACATTAGCCAAGTAGTACCATTCGCTCTCCGGAAAATACTCTTGGTCCTTAAATCCAGCCTTCACCCCTCGCGCCCTCTCTCTCTCTCTCTCTGTCCCGCCGCTTGAAAAGCATCCCTCGCTTCCGAACAATTCCTTTCTCCGCTTTCTCTCTGTTCGCGCTCTATCCCCGATACCGCGATGGCCCTTTTATTTCTCTTCCTGCTCTCCCTTTCGTCCCTTTTTCCACCGTGATACACACGCAGGAAATATAAAGCGAGACGGAAAGGACCTTATCGAAAAATCTTAGATCGAAGTTAACACTCGGGATTTTTTGTTCTTCCACTTGTTTTTTTTTTTCTTTTTTCTACGTGTGCAGATAAACGAAGGGCAGTCGCACTATGCTTATTGGACGTACAGAATCTCGCAGCATCGGTATAACAAAGTAACCATCCTAGCGAAAATACGAAAAAGACTTGGGATACTTTAATCTCGTATTTCCCGGGGGTCCCGTACACGCGATGAAATTTTACTCCGTTATCAGAAGTTTCTACCACTCTCAATTATAGTAACTGCTGCCGGTCCTATCAGTCGTCTACGCGTTTACGGAAAGCCGCGAAAAAAAAAACGAAGCGGCGAAACATCAGAGCAACCGTCTCTCGGTTCAAGTGAGACAACCTCAATTTCTTTTGTTGCTCTCTGATATGAATATTTTGAAATGCAACGAAAAAGGAAACCCTATTGTTATTTTTTTTTAATTTCCACGTTGCAGTTGTTAAAAATTGCTGTATTATCACGGTTAGAGAAATTTCAATTAAACTCGAACACATTTTTTTTTTAAATTTTTACAAGACTCGTTCTTTTATCGTGACGAGAGACAAAGCGGTCGTTGCGCGGCCGCTTTTTTTGATATGTTTCAATTGATATTTTGCTGTTCTTTTAGACACGCACTTAATCCAACTTCGTATAATACGCTTTCTATTCCGATTAATTGATTAGAGGTTCCATCTCTTTTTAAATATAGGATACATCCGCACCGACATTATTTAAAAAGTATTTTGAAACGATATTATAAATTAAAAACACTAAACTATTCACTTTTCATATGATTGAAAATTACTGGAACTGACACTCGATTGAACTTGCCGAATTTCTACGAAATGTTTTTCGGTGACGAACTATCTGACAGACGCGAGACCCGAGAAGTCTTACCCCGACACTTTATACTGACCTAATAAAATCAGTTGAAAATCCAAACAATCAAAACCTTATTCGGTTCTTCCCTCGACCTCGACGAATAATCACCATGGATAATCAATAGTCGAGGTATTCTCGGAAATTTGGAATTTTTTTCCTCGTTACGCTCGAGGAATTTTCTCTCTCTTTTTTTTTATTATTTACGATCCTCGAACTATTCAGTTATATTTTTACATGAGCTGAGAAAATTTAGCATATTCGACAACCTCCAGCCTGATTTTGGAAGATTCAAAAATAGGAAAATCTCAAAATTTCATGTGGCAATATATTTTCGTGTCCTTGATAATATCGACTTCATAATAGGTAATTCCTGAAAATTTTTTCAAGACGAAATGAATGATTTTAACATCAAGGCCATTATTTCCAAAGCAGCGCACATTAATTTTTTTTAATGAGTGGAGATTAGCCATAAATTAATGTGGTTCGCATAAAATGCGCTCTATTCCGATTATTCGATTAGAGGCCTCATGTATTTTTTAATATAGGATAATAATTAAGGATATATATATGCTATATGTTTATAATCACAACTGCAATATAGAAATCGGATAAAGTTTGATGTTTTTGCGAGATGTGTGTTTTCAGAAAATAAAATATTCGATGGAGAACTTTTGGGAACGAGTATTGCAAATGTGGAAAGCTTGGCGAGTTCGCCTGAAAAATATGAGAGAAAAGACAGTATTATAGTCGTTGCTGGTCAGCACCCGCAGGCTCATCGACGTCGACTTTTTCGTCGACATTTTTCCCGAGAGAGTGGGCGACGAACGAGCTCGAAAAAGCATGAACGAGACTTCGCTCTCAGCTTCCTTTTTTCCCTCCCACGCGTACGTATATGCTTTTTTTTATCCTTTCCCACTCACAATCGAGAGATCCGTGAGCTTTTACAGACCCGAAAGCTATCGCAAGCGAAAATACACTTCTTTCTGTCCCAAGGCTATTTGCCGAGCTGTCCGATGAACCAACATCGGACGCGTTCGCGAAGCATCGAAACGAACATCCATTACAGCTCCGCCGCCTTTTCGTTCATCCCTCCACCCGCGATTTATCCATACATACATATATATTTTTTCTAATACACAAAGACCTCATGCCTGTCAATGCTATAACCGAACGCTAACTGGCGCACCATTCATCAGAATCCTAAAGTGCTTAACCCATAATTCTGTGCGAAGCACAAAAGAAATGAACTGTAAATATAATATCATCTTCTTTTTTTAATACGAGCAGCAACGCGGCCGCTGCGCGGCCGCTTTTTCCGTTTCAACATGTTTGAATTGATGTTTTACAATTATTCTAAGCGTATACTTCA
>JAPYYW010001190.1:0-47486 GCA_030522545.1 Cremastinae sp. A BG-2022a | reverse complement strand
ATAAAGGAGAATTTTGAAAAATGGCTGAAAATGATCATAACGTTTTTAGGTTTTTAACTCTTATGACGGTGAATTTTATGAAGAATGAAGAAAATTATTTAAACTATTTCTAGTATATTATCTTGGTATTTATCTTGACGACTCTGATCAGTCTTTACAACTCAGACATTTGAATAATTTGTTTAATTTATTTTCATTTAATTTTGGCTAGAATCGAAAAAGATCGTAATTTCTCTAAGTGATCTAAAACATTTTTACAAGTTTTTATCCATACGGGAATGAATCTTGAAATATGATTTCTTTATTGTTATTGCGAAACGGATGATTGCTTTTTTGCGAGGTTTTTTTATCATTCAATTTTTTATTTACATAAAGGAGAATTTTGAAAAATGACTGAAAATGATCATAACGCGTTTTTAGGTTTTTAACTCTTATGACGGTGACTTTTATGAAAAATGAAGAAATTGATAAAAACTATTTCAGGTATATTTATCTTGACGACTCTGATCAGTTTTTATAACTCAGACATTTGAATAATTTATTTAATTGACTTTTATTTAATTTTGGCTGGAATTTATTTCATTTTATTTTAATTTATTTTGGCTGGAATCGAAAAAGATCGTAATTCCATCAATTTAATGAATTACAGTGAAAATATAAATTCGATTAACAACACGTTAAAAACACTGGATGCACTATATTATAAATTCTACGAAAAAGGTGTCCCCAAACGAAAAATCAAACTACTTTGAAGCGTTGCAAGAGATACAAGCGTGTAAAAAGTATAGAGAGGAGAAATCGAAGCGATCGGATGAGATGTGTGATTGTTTAGCTTGTGTAATGGCGAGAAGAGGTAAAGAGCAGAGAGAAAGAGGCCTCACCTTCGAGAATGAGTATAGTGGGCTCGGGGGGAAGCGGGCTCGTTCCGGAGCATCCGAAGCTCTCACTTCCGGTGGTGGTAGCGTCGAGGCTCGTGAGAGTCGAGAGCGGGGTCGAGCTCTCGCTCGTGAGACCGGAAGTGAGCTCGCTGCGATCGGACAAACCTTCCCCGAGGGTCGTGGACTGGCGGGCGTCCGGATCGATCGGTGATGCTCCCTCCTCGTCGAGATCTTTTCGAGAATCAATGGCGTCATCAGGATCGTTTAAAATCGTCGCCTCGTTATCAATTATTTCACGATCGTTAGTCGACTTTTCGTCGTTGTTAGAGAAGCCCGTGATCTCGTCTTCCCACTCTTCGGACTCCATGCACGGGCAGGAACACTCGCACTCGCCGCCGCTCCAAAATGGCGGCGGCGAGGCCGGAGGTCGTGGCGGCGGGGGCGAAGACGCCGACGAGAACGATTGGTTAGCGAATATCGGGGCTTCGATTATTTCGTACGGCATTCTGTACGACGAAGATCTCAGGAAGTCGCTTCTCTCGTTGCGTCCCCTTCCGCTCGGTTCCACCGCGATCGCGATCGGCGACTTTTCGTCGTCGGCCGTCGCGATCGGCTCGTCGTTGACCTCGCGCGACACGTCGCCCGAGGCCTCGACGACGCCCGGAACGGAAACGGAGACAACGTAGAGCGCTCGCTGCCCCGTCGAGGACGACGAGTCCTCCGTCGATATCGTTACGTTCACCAGAATTCTCTTTCGCGGATCGGCCGACGTCTCCGTCAGCTCCCTCGCGCTCGTCGTCGGCGATTCGACGACTCGAATCTTTTCGGTTAGTGGATCGCTTTTGGTTAGAATTCCCGACTCAGCCCCACCGGCATGCGATTTTTTAGTCAAGTTATTGTCCTCGGCTGCGAAACTCCCGTTTTCCTTCCGCGAAAATGGCGGATTTTTTCGGCTACTGAATCGTTTCTCGAACTCCCGGAGGAATTCCTCGTCCGTGCTCTCTCTCATGATCACCCGGAGATCCTCCTTCGACATCCCTTCAACGTCCTTCCCCGCCGTATCCGGTTTGGATCGCTTCTTTCCGGAAGTCGCCTCGTCGATGCTCTTGTAAATCGAGTTCGACTCTGTCATCGATTTTTCCTGGTTCAACTTAACAATCTCGATCTCCTCGTAATTGTACATCGGGTAATCGCGTTGCGGCTTTTCCGCCATTGTTTTTCTATTCTCGTGCTCGTCAGACGGCGGAATCACCGGCGTCTCGTCGAAGGAATCCTCCTCGTTCGATTCTCGCACGACTTTCAAAACATCCGTCTCGCTCGATAGGTCTTTCGTCCCTGAATCCCCGACTCCGGAATATCCTGGATTTTCGGAAGTGACGTCGACGAGACCGGAGTACGAACGTTCGCTCGTGCCTTCGTCGGAAATGGTCGAAGAGCCGAATGAATCGCCATCAGAAAAATAATCCTGACGGGTCGTCACGTCGCCCGGGAAAGTCGATAACGATTCCGCGCCGGGCGAAGCGGTCGTTTTTTCGCTGGCTAAGACTTGGCCGTTCTGCGACCGCGTCGAGAAGAAGAAATCCGGGGGATTATCGTCGGACGCGAGCCCGGAGTAGGTCGCGTCCATCAACTGGGAATTCGGATCAAGACTCGAAATAAGGAGTTCATGAGGAGGGAGAGTGGAGCTCGAGGAAGCAGGGAGAGGATCGAGCGACGAGGACGCTGAACGTCCCTCGATCCTCGTAGTATCTGTGTTATCCTCGTCAGTGTCAACCGATTCCTGACGATTACTTTCCTCCCGAGTTAGGGTGTAATCATGCAAACCAACCTTTGAGCTCCCCTCATGCGACAAATCCGCTCCCGAGGCCGTGCCGTTAGAAATATCGATCGACAGCGTACTGTCAGTTGGATTAAGACTAGCCACTTTATCACGGTGCGACAACGACGGTGCATGCTCGTCAAATGTTTCCCTACGTTTGCGTACGAAATTCGAGCCAAGCCGAGCCACATCGGCCCGATTCATACCTCCTGACGACGATTGCTGACGGCTTCTGCCACCCGACGAGGACCCCGTCGTCGCGAGCGACGTCGACGTCTTGTTACCCTCGCTCCAGGACGATTTCGCTTCTCCGCTGTCCCCGACCAACACCGTACAAGCCTTCGTCCGCTGGTACGACCAGTTCATCACGTTGGAAGCTGCGGAAAGAAACAAACGTTCGTTCCGATCCGATAAATCATTTCGCTCTCTTTATTTTTTTTTCTATACTCTTTTAAGGAGTCGCGTTAAATCGTTTGAGACAGAATTTCTTTAAAATTTGCACAGATCGTCTTTGAGGTCATGTCGAAGAAATGTATGCCACATTTTATGAAGCTTCACCATCTAGTAATCGAGATATTAATTGTTGAAATAAAATAAATATCTCGATAACCACATGGTGAAGCCTCTTTAAATTTTGCACACATGTTAATATGACGTCAAAGAAGATCAGTAGAAATTTTGAAAAAATTCAAGTAATATTATAATTTTGTATATTATTTTATTGAATTTTTATTATAAGAATAATGAAAATTGCAATTTTTGTAAAAAAATTGTCAAAAAATTAAAAATTGTTACCAAAATCCGACAAAATTCGTTAAATTTTCGTTAAAAGCTTTATCTTCGTCTATATATTTTTTAACTTACCGGCTACGTAAGTCAGAGCCGCCGCCAGACAGAGGGCGACCATTGTCAAGACTATCGCAATCTGTTTCCAGCTGCATCGGTCCATTCCTTTTTGGAAGTGACACTTGATGCTCTGTCTTCTCATGGGAATCATCGAGGGTGTGTGACCGTAAGGTAAAGATGCCCTGAGAGAGATAATGCAAAATAACGATAATTAATTAATTTGTCATTAATAACATTTTTTAAAACGTTGCTATTTAACATTGAAATGTTGAGAGAAATCGCAGCACTAGATTTTACTATGAAGTGACAACTAATATATTTATTTTTTTAGAAATAAATATATTTCATATCTCAATTAATCAAAGCAATGTGAAAATATAATTTAAAAATTATATTAATAATAAACACGATATACGTTTGGAATAATCCTTGGTTCATTGTTCAATTAAAACTTTTTGGACGATTTGATTGACCCTAAAATGCAGTTATCCGGATCAAACTTTTTTTCAATATATTTATAAAATGGATAGGATTAAAAAATATATTAAGTTTCATAACAATCGGTAGATATAGTTGCCACTTTGTAGTAAAAGATCTACCACCGACAGAATTAGGTGCGTGGTCGGTGGGTGGCTTTGGTGGTTATTGGAATTAACGCTCTCTAAGGATAGTATCGCGATGGGTGACCTCTTGGTCTTGGCATCAGTTTCTGAGTGGGAGACAATGTTTCCCGAGTTCATAGAATCCCAATAACGTTTCAGAAAACCTAGAAAATTACCATGAACTTTATCGATACGAATTTTTCGTAATATTTTCATGTTGGAAGGCAATACAACAAATTTTAATAAGTTATATAATTTTAAGTACTATGAAAATATTCTTATAGTTTTACTTAAAACAATATCCTATTTTATTGCATTTTTAATGATTCTATGTAGGGTAAAAGCTCCAAGCATAAATTATAATTTATAAATTTATAATTATAAATTTTAATAAGTTATATAATTTTAAGTACTATGAAAATATTCTTGTAGTTTTACTTAAAACAATAGCCTATTTTATTGCATTTTTAATGATTCTATTTAGAGTAAAAGCTCCAAGCATAAATTAAAATTTTTTAAGTACTCGAATGGAAAATTTGTCTCTTTGGAAGGTTAAGAATTTTTCTTCATCATAAGGGCCTGTCGAGTTATCTAATTTAGACGAGATCCTCTCGTGGGAATCGGACCATTTCGAGCGGAGAAATTGTTATTTCAGCTGATCTGGTGAATTATTTTCGAGCTTAATGACACAGGGGAGCCGTGCGGGTCTCCGGCTCGATAAGAAGTTTCGAGTAATCTTTGAGCAGATGATGCACATGTTGACGCTCGACGCGCGTGTCTTCATCATTTTTATCGCGGCCGAATGATGACTTTTTCTTTTTTTTTTCGAGGAAGACTATATCCTAGAGCGAGAGACGAAAATCTCAGAATCGAACCGACACCGAGACTCTACGAGAAAACTTTCGTACTCTTATTATCACTGGTCTCAAAAAAAAAAACGAAACGAAGAGCAGATTCGTACGAGAGAACATTTTTTATCTCTGAAACTGTCCAGGCCTCTTTTTCTCTTTCCACGAGGTCTTTCGGAATTTTCGGGATAACCCCTTGGTGCTTACGAAAGTAAAAAAAACGTCCCCGCGACAAGCTCGTCCAGACCCAATATTTTTTCAGCTCCGCGAGTACAAACGGAGATACCAGTCGAGAAATGACTCGAGGAAAAAAGCTTTTTCTATCAACGTTTTTTCCCCTCTTTCCCTCGACGCTCCGCGTGGCTCTGGATTGAGAGAGGAGCGAGACAAGTGTTTACACTGGACCTCCGAGCGATTCCTCTTGCTTGCGAGTGCCTAACCATAATATTTGAACTAGATAGACAGATTCTCCAGGCGAGAGGAAAAAAGAAGATGCTGCAAAGAGAGAGAAAGAGAGTGAGAGAGAGAGAGCTTACTCGAGTTTTCTATCGTAAACTCTCAACGTCCACCAGACGTCATGAAGAAAACCCTGAAGACGAGTGGCAGATATCTCATCCGGGAGGTCTTCGACAAGTGAAAAGCTTCTCGATCAAGAATTCTTCAACTTCTCTTTTTCTCTGCTCCGAGAAACTCTGTTTTATTTTTAAATCGATCAATTCCGCGAGCTTCCAATTTTTCCGTTCAAAAATTAATAGCTTCTCAAATTTTTATTACTATGTATCTTCCAAAAAGTGATTTAATGAATTTCGTGTCGTAACGATTTGAACATTTTTTAAAGGTGTCTTCCATTTTTTACGTTAAAAAATTAATAGATTATCGTATTTTTATTACTATACCTTCCAAAAAGTGATTTAACGAATTTTGTGTCGTAACGATTTGAACATTTTTAAAAGGCATTTTTAATTTTTTTTTTCGTTAAAAATTAATAAATTTTCATATTTTTAATACTACCTTCCAGAAAGTGATTTAACGAATTTTGTGTCGCAACGATTTGGACATTTTTAAAGGCGTTTTCCAACTTATTGCATTCGTCTGAAAGTCTTGAAGTCCTGAATTATGAAAAAAAGAAGGAGAGAAAAAATGGAAAAAATTTCTCGAAGCTTTTTTCTCGAGAGTCCTCGAGTTCCTTCTTTTCTCGTTCCTTACAAAAGGTAAAGTCTGTTCGTGAAGTGTCATGAATTTAGTCGCGGTGGCTTCGACTTAAGGGACAACAATTCCAGTCTCGAACATTGACTCATTGTCCGTTCCATCGCGTGTCCGAGGCCATGATTCATGGCGTCGAAGGAGCGTGGCGAGGAAAAAAGGTAGAGAATCGAAGAGGGAGCCATTTCGTGTAGGAGTGAAAACATTGAGGTGCACACGGAGGAAAAAGAATGCAAAAATTCACCGAATATACTCGACTACACTTATGAATGAATCCATAGTAAAAATCTCTCTCCATTCACGAGACTCGTCGTTTTTCATTCTTTTTTTTATTCATATATTCACAGAAAACTTTTCAAGAATTTCGAGTCAGAATTAAAAGGAGACCCAACGACTGATCGATCGCTGTCCATTTAATTTTCTTACACAATTTGTCATCGATCTTACCTGTCCATGTTGTTCTGAAGTTCGACCTTTATTGGACTGTTTCCCGTTGACTGGTTTTTGTTGTTGTAATCATTCTTCGGTATATCTGAAACGAAACAAAATTGCAAACTCGATTAAACTCTTATTTTATTTTTTATCAAATATATTACAATTTTTTCTTAAATAATAATACGTAAGAATATAAATTTATAAATTTCATCTCCAAGTATGAAAACTTCGATGAGCCTATATAATGTTTACGATACTGAGATTATAGCTTATTATAATTCAGATTTTTCTATATTGATCTGATATTGCGTAATTAAGGGTGAACCAAAATTGAGATAATGAATATTTTAATTTGCGAGCCAGAGGATTAAATCCGTATACTGGGCTATTCATTTGTCGAATAATTAATTGCATGCAAAGTGCAGTGAGCTGTGTGATTATAAAATTCGTATCACTCGCGAGAAGTAAATTCGATTCATTTGTGAAAAACTGGGAATAACTGATAAGCTTCAACGTTGTGCTATTTCTATAATAATCTAATTAGCAGTCGATCCGTTTTCATTTTAAACCACTATACTCTTTTTGCTCTCTGCTCTTTTCATTATTCAACATTTTAATACGTTCGTGTCGAAATTTGTCAACTGCGTTGACCGGAAGGAATAAATATAGAAAAAAAAGACTGACGAAAGTCTCCACGAGACGCTGCCAAAGAGGGGGAACTTCGTACCCCTGTTGAATCAATAAGTATATGATTCATCATACACTTGCGGTTTAAATTTCAAGCCGAGTCTCGAGACGAGTAGGGCTCATATAGGATATTTTGGGCTCCGAAACAGCGTATCGGCTTCAGCCAGAAAATTATTTTATTTTTTAGTGTGCATAAAAAAAAAGGAGAGCCACGAAATTAATCACGTGTTCTCATTTTTCTTGCATTCTCATATTTATCAGAGCGTGGAACTCTTTTTCAAATGACTAGTTTAGAAGTTGTTATTAAAATCAGTTATTTTATTCTGAAGTTAAAATATTGGGGGGCATTTATCGTGAAATAAATTGTGAGAAGAATGAAGAGGTTAAGGTTAGGCAATTTGGATGGTATTTTTCAGGCAACACACAAGGATGAGATATTTCGTACTAATCGTTATACTTTAGGGGTTAACGCGCTTAGTTTCCGCGCTTGATGGATCTCGAACGCAGTGTACGCCGCAATAATGCCTCGTCTCTCTTCTCTTTACGAGCTCTTCTCCACTTTCACCCTTCTCTCTAACCAGAGACAGACGAGCTCTGGGATACACGCATAGCCAGAATAATTACCTGTAGTTTAATGCCGTATCGTGAAACTGACCTCAAAAAAAAAGGAATCAAAATAAAATTTCGATCACAAAAAAGGGCGAAAAAATGAGGTGTATATAAAAAATTGTAGTCAAATAAATTTTTTTACTGTTACACCGAGAGAAAAGTGTACGGTAAAGATCTGACCGCAAAAATAAAAATAGTAATCAATATATTGATTATTGTCAAATTCTTTAGTTTGGAGTATATTTATATATATATTTACTTACAGGATTTAAATAAAGTGTAATTATACTTTAACATTAATATTTGTAACAATAATCATACATATATAAAAATCAAGTGAAGTAATCAAGTTGTTCATAGTAAACAAATATTTTATGATTACACTTTTAATTAAATCTTTGGTTATTTTAAATACACTACGTAAATGACGTCAATTTGGTTGATTTTAACAGAATTTTTTTGTTTCAGCTGGACTTTTTTCCTCAGAGTAGAATTAAATATATTTTATTTAGATCCTGTTCTAAATATTTTTTGTTTTACTATAAAAATATATTCACTTCTAAAGTAATTGGTAATGGTTATTCCATGGCTAAATCTTCTATCGTCATTTCTCAAAAATGTTAAGGGTATTTCTTATATTGTTTTTGCGACAGTGCTCTATATTTTTGCAATTTGTTTTGTAAATTAGGTGAAAATATGGGAAAATATGAGGAGGGTCAGTTTCATGGTACAGATCTCATAATACCTCTTCTGGCTTTCACGGTGGTTTGCCAATCCGAGCGTGGGAAGTTCCGTGGTAATGGTCAGTTCTGTAATTGCGGGTGTCGAGGAAGAACGAGAAAAAAAGAAAGAGAAAAAGGGACTCGTGGGGGTCAGAAATAAGAAGAAGAGAGATATGGCAAGAAGCTGAAGTTAAAAGGCAGCATATGAGAGACGAAGGAAAAAGGGGAGCGGTTATTATGGCATCTTTCGAAAATACGTCCGTGATCAGGGCGTTTAGGAGATCACGAATTCTCCACCCCTATTATTTCTCGCAGCCAATTCCCTCCTTCGTGTTTGCCTCTTTTTTTTTTCAATCAGTTGACTTCCCAAAATCTGCGAATCGAGCTCATTCTTTCTTAATGTTCCCATGGCTCTTTTACCATTTTTTTTCCTTCATTCCCGAGCTCGTCTTTTATTTCAAGAATGCGCTCAATTCGTTCGCAAAATCGAGGCGAAAAAATTTCAACGATATTTTCAACTCCTGAGAATTCTTTTTTTTTATATTTCGAGATTTACGACGGGAAAAACCGGCAATGGACTTATTCGCAGCGCTGAAAAGGAAGCCAGAAAGGGTGCGAGTAAAAAAGTCGAACGTCGATAATTGAAGATAAGAAATAGGATCGTTGGAAAAAATGGGGGGAAAGAATATAAGGAAGAAAACGTGGCGATGCGAGAAAGAAAATAATAGAGGGTCGAGGCCGGAAAGAAAGTAAAAAAAAGGATATTATGTACATTATGCACGCATGGTTGAGCACAGAAGTCTCGTGTGACAGTTTCCGGGTGCCAAGAAAAATCGAAGGGTCGTAAATCATCGCGGTCTCGACACTGTACAAACATCGCACAAAGATTTTTCGTCTCCGTTGACGCTTTTTTTTTCTTGACTTTTCACTTTTCTCGCGTTTGCCCCCTTCGCCCCGGGTCTCGAGACACGTGTGAGATTTTGGCACGTTCGGAAAAATTCGACACACGGAGCGATGAAAAGATTTCGAGCCTTTTGTATTTTTTTTTTTTCGAAACCGTTTGGCGCCGGTCCAAAATAATTTTTTTTGAGAACCACTTTTAGGGAAGAATCATTCATCCGAGAAAAAAACTTTAATTGCGGAAATAGAAATTGTTTCTGATTCTTTTCTTTTTTGGCAGAAAAACTTTCTTGTATTTTTGTTCAGATTCTGATCCAGGGTGGAAAAAGAAAGGGAAAAGAGCTCGGTCAAAGGGGTGATAAATAACGAGAAGATCTGCAAAAGTAAAATAAAAAATAAATGTAGAAAAACCGAAAGGAAAGAGTGAGTAGGTAAAAAAGTCTGCGTACAAGACTCGAGATATCTGAAAATTCTTTTTATCTCCTGTGTGGCTGTCTGTTCGGGGCAGTTGGTGGGAACGCCCATCGATTGCTGGCCTAAACCCTCGTCAAAGTCTTCCGTTTGCTAGAAAACCAGAAAACTTTTTTCCCCTCCATTTAGCTATCGACTTTTTTCGTTAAATTTTTTTTTCTTCCTCTTCTACACAGTCACATTTTTTCGTGCATGACAAGATTTGGAATTTTAATTTACACCTTTTTATTTTTTATTCTCCTTTGGGATGTACTTTTCAGATAAAAATATTTTTGTGTTTTTACATTTTTAAAAATTATAATTTCCATATGATTTGATTTCACTTTTATTTTCTTCATAAAATGGAAAACTACAGATGTTTTATTCTATTTTTCATCTTGGTGTTGTTTCAATTACACGTGTTTAGATGTATTTCCTCCCTTATTTACGTGGCCAGATGAGCGTTTAGTATCTCACGTTTACTTGCTGTTGCCTAAACGATGAGAAATCGTAGGGCCCCGAGAAATTTCGACAGTTAACCATATTTTGTTCCACGACCACACCCCACGTGCCATAGCTTTTCCATTATTCCTGGTCCAACATTAGGGAGCAATAAAGAACGATCTAGTCGAGATTATCGACCACACAATGAGACAACAAATTTTTTCTCTCCTCTCTTTCAATTTATCGAAAATAAAATCGATAAAAGGGACCGAAAATTTTTTGATAGAATTCTTTTCTCGTTTCCCTAAAAATCTTTCCAGTATCCTTTCATTCGCTCATCTCGAATACAGAACGATTTCTTCCAGATCATTCAATTTAATAACACTTCTCACGTGTTAAAGCAAAACTTTTATTTTTCGTTCGGGATCGTTTAATCTTCTTTTTTTTGGAAATTTAATATTCTTTTGTGAGAATTGAGGCTTTCTTTTAGGAAGAAAATGACGTGTGAATACGTAACACTTACTTCCGATATTGTAAAAATTGCCGGAGGGCGTTCGCACTAGACAGTTTGGCTCGAGATCGGGATCTCGCTCGTGATCGCTTGCACCGTGACTTCCTGGCAGTCTCCCGTTTATACGGTTCATTGTCGGATTTCGGGGTGGCACATCGGGCGGCCCCCGTGGTGCCGTGTTGTCCAGTAAACACCCTGCACATAAAAATTTATGTGTTTAAAATATTTGCCAAATAATAACGAAAATATGATTTTTTTTGACAATTAACTCTCCACTGGGGCTTTAAAGGAATAGTAAAAATTTCAAATTTAAATTTCTCACTTATATGAATAAAGGATGGCCTTCGACTACCTCGCCTAAAAAATCTAGATAGTAGTAGGGACTAAAGACCCTAAAAGGGTCAGTAGACAGTATTTTTCAGTTTTTTTTTTCACAACTAAAATAAATATTTCATGAAATTTCATGATGTTTTAATTATTTTGTACAAATTCAAATCTTTAAAATACAACTTTTTTGTATATTTCATTTATAAGTCTGTTATTTTTCCATTAAAATGTTCCCCACTTTCAAGAGCTTAACTTATACTTTTTGAAGTTCACACCAAAGACCCTATATTTTTTAAAAAGTTCATAGCTTAAGCTACAAAAGCCTAAAACCGTTTTTCTTAATATCTGTTTAGTGGAGAGCTACGAATTTTTTTAACGAAATTCAATCTTTTTCTACTTTATTAACTGTTTTTCAATTTTTATTAATGATGGTTTTTAAAGTTTGACATTTGAAACTTTTGGGCCATGTAGTAGTACACACTTCAAAAAGTAATTCAGAATATTTTCAGAATTTTAAAAAGTTTAAAACACTTAAAAAAATCGACTGTTCCCTAAAAGACCCAGAGTACACACCGTCTATCGAAAAATATACTGTACACATGAAGGGTTAAAAGGGCCACCCTTCTTACTATATTCTTAGAAAAAAAGGTTCATATTTTTTTTTCTTCTCGTAAAAAAGTGTGTATAATATCGAGAGTAATTTTTTCCCTTCGATTCACATTCAACAGAGTACATCAACGTGAATTTAAAGAGTCATTCCCACAAAAGGTTTTTCATCATAAAATTTCATCGGCGTCGTGATGGGTTCGCGTATGAATTTTATTTTTCGATTTTAAGCAGGTGCCAAGCTTGAGCATATCTGGAGAGATTGTAAAAGGGTTTCCCTTCGATGAGAATGCGATTTCAATCCGCCGCCAAAGAGCTTCAAAAAAAGGCTATTTCCAATCCTTTTTCTTTTTCGATGGAATAAGGCGATTGAAATGCACGTTCAATTTTTTCGATACATATCACAGACATTATTTCCCAATTCTGAATTTCTTTTTCCAGTGGTAGAAAATAATTTCGTATAAAGATATATGGATATAATCTCGTTCTTTTTTTTTTAACAAAATTACATCTTTTTAAAGAATGAAAAGAAAAAGGAATGTTTTATTCGAGCTTTAACGAAGCAATGCTTTTAACGAGACTGGGCTCTTGAAAAAATTTTCTGAAGCTGCACACTCTCGAGCGTTCGCAGAGGAGTCTTCGACGAAAAGGAATGAAAGGAATAAAGTCGAAAGACACTCGCGGAGGATACTCGGGATCGACTTGACACGTGGGGACAGAGTACACACAAGCTTATTTAAACCGTGAATTTTTCCACGAGGGAAATAGAAGGTAATTCTCGACTCGAGAGAGAGTCGGAAAGAAAACAGAAAAAGTCCTCATGTAGGCTGCTAGCGTATATGGTTCTTGTATCTGGAAAAAGGACCATTGTCCTCGAAACGAGCGCCAGAAGCGACGGGAAAGAACGAGAGAGAGAGAGAAAAAAGAAAAGAGGCGGACCAAAATGATCCTAAAAGGGGGGCAAGAATTCGGCTCCTTTTTTCCATTTGTGTATACTTCTGTGCACTTTTCATACATGCTTTTCATTGTGAGTCAAGAATATATCAGTTTCAACGAAAAGTTTCCCTCTCTCGTGCCATTTTCCACGCTCTTCTTTTCTTTTCTACGAATTGGAGCACAAATCGACAGACTCCGGAAAATAAAAAGAAATATACAAATTTTTACCTCAAACAAAATTATTTTTCTAAAACTTAGCATACATGTTTATATTTAAATATATAAATGTAAAAATTTTAAATTAATAGATAAAATATAGTTTAAAAGTCTATACTCATATAGGAATTAAAATGTGTCAATGAATCTTGACGATATTGACAAATATAAAATATAGACAAATTTTTCGACGATTATATCTAATTTCGAAAGCGTTTCGGACTATTTTTTTTCCTATCTAAATTTTCTTCGCGTGTGGGGGCGCTTGTGTGCCCTTATACGAGAAATTACGAGAAAAGTTTCGTGGAAAATGCACTTACGACCTTTTTTACGATAAAACTTTCCGACAAGTTTGGAGATACGTTATGGGCCCCACGAGTTCGAGGGAGATTCGAAGCTCCGCGAGAGAAAAGGGAGAAAAGCGAGTGAGGAGGAATCCTTGGAGAATCAGTTCGAGCTTGTCCATTTGGTTGAACAGAAAAACGAAGGGAGCAAAAAATAGAATCTGAAAATACACATCGAATCCAAGAGACAGCGATTTTTGAGTCCGTATTAAAGAAAAAAAAACAAAAAATTACAGCATAAGATATTTAAATTAATTTTATTTCTCAAATTTTACTTTTATACGCTATGTTAATTTATCTAGAAATATTTTTCGTTTCAACGAATTTCTGAAAAAAGCACGGATTTAGATAATAATTAAAATTTGATGCTTGAAATATGTAATATATTTATAAATAATTCATTTTTTCTTTGACCCTGTTTTCGCAAGCAAGGTAATAAAAATATACTTTAATTCGAAGCCTTACCTTGTCTCGTTATATTACGTAGAGAAGGGAATTTGAAAAACGATGCAGATTCGTGTCACGAGAGGTTATTAGTCGCGAAGAAGCCCGGGAAGCTTTCAGGATGGGGGTCATCCCGGAGCGACTCTCTAGCGATGAAACCCGATACTCCGGGTCGCATTTTTCCCCTCTTTCCTCTCAATTTTTGCTAAACTTCAAGGAATTCCTATTAAAGGGATATCCTGATGCAGAAGAAGAGTGAAACTAAAATTGAGAGGATTCGACAGAGATTAAAAAAAAGATGAATGAAAAAAAAAATGGCGAGGAACGTCATTCTTTTTATTTTCTCGGAAATTAAATTCTTTTCTCTTGTAGAGCTTCGTTGTATATCCTTTCAAAATTGATCGGAGTGCAAATTACGTTAAATTCATTTTCCTCCTGGCAATATCGCGTAAAAGACCCTTCACCGTCAATTCTCGTGAATTGGAGCATTCCGAAAAAAATTCTTTGCCATATGTTTACGATAATTTTCGTACATTAGTACGAAAATAGCTGGGATACTTGACAGCGTCGTGAGGCGCCTCTTGAAAGATGACGTGACAATCTGGGACGTACAAAAGGGACAAGAATAAAAATCAAGTAGTATACCCCGGGTCAGGTAAGTTACGAAAAAATCACAGGCAAGATATATCCTCCAGCGTCGAGTGCGCGAGAAATGAAAAGAGCGAGGAAAAAAGCAACACGAAACCCTGGATCGAATTAGAGTACAGTTGCTTGATTTTTCGGGGTGGAAAACTGAAAAAGTAGAACTCGTTTGGTGTGTCTAGCGAAAGAAAGAGGGAGACACGAGAGCACACGCACACAGATACCACTTTAGGGATTCTCGAAGCTCGCATGAATAAGTCCACCATTTTTTTCCCTCTCATGCGCCGTCACAAAAAGTGTTCCCGAGGAGGAGAAACCAAGGGATGTTTTGTTATCCAAACGTGTAACATAATGGATGAGCCTGTAGAATTTTTTCAAGGCTGCAGGGTGGGAAGGAGAGCGAAGAAGGGAGAGAGAGAGGGAGAGAAGCGTGTCAAAACGCGAGGTAACATAATATATCCAGAAGAGTCCTCTCGTGCGTTCATGAATCCAGGACTAATGGAATTTATTAGGAGAAGGCACTCTCTTCGATGCTTGGAATAACAAAGGATAGCCGGCTTTTCTTCCCCGCGTGTACTTCAGAAGAATATATATCGAGGCGAAGGAAGAAAAAAGATGGAATAAAAAAGAACATTCTCCCTCCCCTCGGCCCCTCTTTGAAAATAGTCGCGGTGTCCCGTGTCTAGACCCTCCTACTTTTTCTCCCTCCTCGACACAAAAAAAATGTACTTCCATTTTTCGCCACTGGGTCTGTCATTTCATCGCGTGTCCGCGACATCTGCCACTCTCGGCGCAACAACCCGATTGTTCGGCTGCCTGTAAGTTCTCAAATGAGATAAATTAATGTACCGAAACTCTCACCAATAAAGATTTCGTAACGTTCTCAAGGTCCTCTCGATGCACATTTACAATTGAAAATTTATAGTTCCTGACCATCGATCTCGAGCAAGTCAGGTGTTGAACATTTTTTTTTTCAAGGCTATACGAATGACCTATGACAACGTGTCTGCAGCTTTTTTTCATTTCTTTCAAAATTTCGTTTTGTTGTAGTTAATAATTTGAGTTATTTTTTTAAATTTTATTTCTATCCATTGTGTCAATATTTTCGTGAGAATAGTGGCAGTTTGATTTTTTTTTTCATAGCTGTCAGAAATTTGTGACAATTTTTGGTTTTATTTTTTGTGATCAATTCAAGATTTGATCAGTTATTTGGAGTTAAGCGGGTGATAAAAAATAAATGTAGATTTCGATTAATTCATAAAATATTGAGGAACGAAAATTGAGACATTCTGTCGTTCTATGCGGAAATCAACGACTCGAGAGTTGCTCTCAAGAACTGTCTTCTTGAGAGCAACTCTCGAGTGAAGTACGATTTTTTGATTTTCAATGCTATTCTTTTCTTTTATTTTATCAAATATTAGTTTTGAGATGGCGTCAGTTGAATTTTTCATAAAAAAACAACACGATTAATCTCGTCAAAATTTTGGAAATAATATATAAGCTGACAATAAGTGTTCGTCTGCATAATTATAAAATTTTCATTGATCAAAGTTGGATTTTTCTGAATACAATTTCATTTCGTTGTATTTGAGTATTAAAGTCATTTTTGAAATTGTTATATCATTCAATTATTTTTTCATTAAAAAACAAAATGATAAATTTTTATAAACTTATCAAAAGAAGATAATGAAATATTCATTATTGCATAAAGTAAAATTTTCATCGATTAACATTAGATTTTCTTTCAAGATCGAATTTAAAAGATTTTTGTTACGATTTAGTAAATGATTTGAAGTATAATATTAGAAGTTGTTACTTTAATCGATAACATAAATATCAAAAAACAAAACAATGAATTTTGATAAACTTATAAAAATAAGACAATGAAATATATTCGTTTGCATAAAGTATAAAATTTTCATCGATTAACATTAGATTTTCTTTGAAGATCGAACTTGAAAGAATATTTTTACGATTTAGTTAATCATTGAAGTACTTTTACAAGTTGTTTCGTTGATCAATAATATCAATATTTTCGTGGGAATGGCGGCAGTTTTTGTTGTTTGTACCCACAAGGATATTTCATCTCGGTGTTATTTTTTTGGGGAATTCTTTCGTCATCTGCTTTCAGACTGCATCGCACCGTTGTAAAATTGTCTGATGGTTCGTGTTTGTAGATGTGCGCGCGAGGAAGAATCGCATCAGTCTCGCTTGTTCGTTCGCCACGGTTCGAGGCATCAAGAGAGTTTCCTTCGAGAGCTCGAGACACGCGGTGCGCAGACACGAACGGAGCGGAGGGAATCCTGAAGAGTTCGGTAAACAGGCGGAACAAAAAAGAAGCCGGGGCGAGCAGAGAGGAGAGTAGAGTCGACACTCGAGAGATCGTGAGGTCCGGAGTCACGTGTCGAACGTTCCTCAACAGAGAGACAGAGAGAGAGACGAAAAAAATCCTCAAAGAGGACAAACGGCGAGAAGAGTTCACGCTTTTATCGATTACCGACGCTCTTGGTTCTCAGCACCGCCAAGACAAAATCATAGAAACGGGAAAAACGCTGGATATATATTCTTTCGCCGTGCCAAGGCAATTTTTAACTTCCCTTTGATCCTGCTTCGAGATCCGTCGTGATCGATCCCCGTGAATAATCGACTCGCTCTTGTTTCGTTTTTCATCGAACGTCTCGACGATAAAAAGAAATTCCGAGAACTTCTCGGTTTTCCTTTGCTAATGATGCGATAAAGCGAATGGTCGTCAGCAGGCTTATACGTCGAAATATTCGCTCTTCATCCCTGTTTTCGTGCGCCTTCAATTTTCTGCCTCGCGTATGCCTCTGAGAGAAAAATTATAATTCGCGTGCGGGAGGCCATTTTAGTGGAAAAAGGCTTGTAGAATATCTCGAAGGGGTTAAACGGGAGAAAAAACTGAGAAGTGAGGGAACATAAGGGGTCTCGTATGATTTTAATTGGATGTCGGATTCCAGGGGATGAAAACTCTCGCGTCGACGAGCAAGTGCATTCGCTCTTTGTTTACCTCGCGGCAAACTTTGCCTCGCGGAATCATTCGAGTGTTAAATGCATTGATGTATGATTAAAATCACCTCTGAGATTTAAGGGATGAAATTAAACTGGTAATACATAATCGTCTCCGAATTTCGAGATTCCTCGAGATTTGCTTTTTAAATTAAAAGAAAAATAAATTCGTGCCAAGCGAAGTGCATCTAGCACGCGAATTTTTCGTTCTTCAATTATTCACTGCTGCTTCATTCGAGAAATTTGTCGGAATTACAACATTTTTATTTCAGAAGAATTTAATTTCGGAAATTAAAATCCAATTTTTTACGAGTTTTTAAGAATCTTTTTTTTTATCTCTCATCATACATTGATTTTTAAAATATTTGTATTTCTGAAGAATTTAATTCGGGAAATTCTAATAAAAATTTTTTCCGAGTTTTTACGATTTTTTGATCTTCCACTATATCTACTAATTGTGTCATTCAAAGAATGCGTCGGAATTTTAAAATATTTTAATTCCAGGAAAATTCACTTCCAGAAATTACAATGAATACATATTTAATGAGTTTTTAAATATTTTTTATCTTCAACTATTTACTACAACTATTTCTTCATTCAAGGAATGAGTCAGAATTCCAAAATATTTTAATTCCCGGAGAATTTAATTCCGGAAATCACAATCCAATTTTTCACGAATTCTTTGATCTTCAATCATTCACTGATTGTTGCTTCATTCGAGGAATGAATCGGGATTTCAAAATATTTTAATTCCAGAGAGAGAGAGAGAGCTCAATTCGGAAAATTACGATCTAATTTTTGAACGAGAGAACTTTTTTTGCGTGGGAACAGCCCGTTAAAATTTCTCACCGAAGTCAGTCGCAACGTTGATATTTTGCATCTGGAAGAATTCTCGAGAATCTTTTACGAACGAGCGCACGTGTATTTATTTTCTACTTGCATCGCTTCCGGCAAGGTGTGCCAGCGAGGAAGAGGGACAAAAAGGACCAAAAGAATATACAGAAAAGAATGAAGAAAGCATCTAAAAAAATAAAACAAAAAAAATAAACAAAAATAAAAGTAAAACGAATAAAAAGTAAAATCGAGTGGAACATTGTGGGAAAATAACGAAGAGTTCCCCGGCGTGGATCGTTTCCTCGCCCACGCGGGATCGTTCCTCCCTATAGTCGAAAAGCCAACGAAATAAAAAATCGAAAATACAGAGGGAATAAAAAGAGCGCGCAAAAGTCCTCGCGCCGTGTCGTAACGATCCTCCGTTTATATTCTTCTCCGTGTAACTTTTTTCTCCTCAAAATGCGAGACGAGTGTATCCGGAGATTTCGACGAGAATGAGAATTCGTTGAAGCTCGTGGGGATCGCAAGGGAGAGTGTAATCGTTCCCTCGTATATTTACAGGTCGAGCGAAAAAAAGTGAAAAAGAGACACAAGAGTGCGTAAATGCATATGTGCAATGTTTTTTTTTTAAGGAGAAAAATAATGCACGTATTCTGCTGAGATTCGAGCGTCGAACGTCAAACGGAGAGGGAAAGAAGAGAGAGAAGAGATGTAAATAAAATTGAAAAAAAAGAAGATATGGATAACTGCAGAGATATATGCTCGCCCACGCTTATATTTATCCTCTTTTCTTCAACGATCTCTCGACTTTTTTCTCTCTCTCTTTTTCTCCCATCTCCTTTTCCTGCAATATTCGCGGAGCTTCCCCATTGTGTGCGAGAAAGAAAGCGACTCCGCTCGTTCGCCGAGTCTCTCGCGATATCGAAATACGCGATCGGCGAAAGGATCGCCAGCCTCTTGGAAAAACATATCGCGCCCTCGTGCGTGTAGAAATTTATATAGAAATTTCTGTGGGAAACACACAATGCGCGATATTTTCTTTCGCGAAATAAAAGGACAAGAGTCGCGCGTGGGCGGTTAAATTGAAATATAATTGAAACGATTTCTGTCGCGAGAGAAAAAATGGGAATTAAAAAAAAGGGGAGGAGGGGAATGGAGGGATATCCAGCCTCGTGGGAATTCGGACGAGAGCGGGAGAGAGAATTTATTAGGAGAGAAAAAGATGATATCGGCGGCGCGGGACAGGAAACGAAGGAAAAGGTTTGGCACTGGCGCGGGCTCTTTTTTTTTCTTCCTAGGTAGAGAAATAACACCCACGTGTTAATTGAATGAATTATTTTCTACATGGCCACCCGTGGAGATCCCATTCCGAATAGAAAAGAGAAACGGCGCTCGTGTGTACTCTCAAATCCACACGTTCTCGTCTTACAAGCATACGACGATGTGTTTTTCTTTTTTACATATTTGCATGCATTCGATTACAGTGACGACGGAATTACGATTTAACGTGTGTTCTCCCCGACAGAGTTATCAATTCTGAAAATTTAGACAGACTTTGAAAAGTAAAGAAAAAAAGATGGAGAAATACCCAACGAATTAAATCTAAGTGAATTTTACACGAATATTGAACTTTTTATTTGAAAAATTCAAGTTATTTGTGTAAAGATAAACATTTTTTGAATTTTTCTATGGATATACATAAATGTGAGATATTTTTGTCATAATCTCGTTCACGGAGCCGTCAATTTTGAAAATTTAGACAAACTTGGTGAAGTAAAGTAAAAAAGATGGAAAAATATTCAATGAATTAGATCTAACCGAATCTTGCGCACGAATCTTGAACTTTTTATTTGAACATTTAGAGTTATTTGTGTAAAAGTAAAAATTCTTGGAATTTTTCGATAACTATAAATACAAATGTGAGACACTTTGAAAATTTAGATAAAATTTAATAAATAAATTAAACAAAAAAGAAGATAATATGCAACGAACAAAATTAAATGCAAGTCTTTAACTTTGAGAAAATTATAAAGTTACAAACTGTGTTTAAAGTTATACACTTTCTTTTAACGATTTCTCATATATTCGATGTGGATTTATATTAATAAGCAAAAATAAATTCTTATTTTGCATTATTATACCCTAACAGATTTAAATAATGTTCAATGAAAAATAAATCAAAAAATAAATGATGAAAACAATATGCAATGAACAAAATTGAATTAAATTTTACACAAATACGAACGTGACTCATTATCGTCTTATTTTATATACCATTCGTTTGATTAAAGAAGTCCTCCGATGAGAGGTAAGCTGTTAATTAAAAATTGTCTCGAGATGAGTGGCTGCGGCCGTGGCGAAGAAAAAGAGAGCGGAGGGAAGAAAGTCTGGCGCGGAATCGTATAGCGATTATAACGACCCACCTACGCGTCCAGATGGGGAGCCGCACCTATTTCCTATTACTTCTTCATATTTATTAGTATTAAATCTTGCTCCGAGAATTTCAGTTTCCATTCGCATGCAATTAAACGAATATTCCTTTCTAAAGAAAAAATATATACTTTTTAAGGCAGGATTTATACGAACGGTTTGACGTGATCGGGATAAATTTCATTCGAACAGCCAAATTCGAATCGATGAAATTTTTAATTACCGGAACTACCATTTGAGGTTATAAATCGTCCGATTGCTCGGATGAGGATTAAATGGGATTCGAATGGTAAATCATGCTCGCTGGTAATCGCATAAATCCCCGAAAGATTTATAAAACGAATAAAAATATTAAAATGAGCGTTTCGAAAAAAGGGAATCCTTTCTGTCGTTCTTGCCTCCGAATTCCATCGGATTAACATTTTTTTTTAAACCATCCGCTATACTCTGATCCTTCGAAATTATTTTAAAAAAAAGAAATCTTATTGAGCCTCTTCTAGGTGATATAAAACATAAAATAATTGGACAAATTGTGAAAGAATAAATCAATTTAATTCGTTTGGAGAATATTTTTCAGCGAATTCGGAATTTTTCGTATATTTTTCATTTGCTGTTCGAAACCGTAAAGGCTTCGAGGGACGTAAATTCGTGGATAGAAGTAGAACGAGGCAAAAGTTTGTATATCGGAGCAGCGTCGGTTTTGCTGCTCTCCTGAAATCCCGATTATTCGTCGTGGCGCTCATTAATCAGCAAAAGCGAGAGAGCGAGAGAGAGAGAGAGAGGACTAGCGAGAAGGGCGAAACTGTTTCTCTTCGTAAAACAGGTTAGGGGGAGCAGAGCGAGAGAGAAATGGGAAAAGTAAGGCCAGATCACGAATAATCCTATTTAATTCTCGGATTAACTTTACCCGCGAGATCCGAGCGACTGAGCAAACGAGACACCGGGACGGAAGAGTGTATTCCAATATTTTTCCCCCCCTTTTTTCGAGCTCTGGAAACTTTCAGAATTCTAGTATAACGAGAAAAAAAGGGTTTCGAACGGTTATTTCTGGTTTTATTTTATTATACTTTTTTTAGCTTTTTTTTCTAGACTTTTTTTTCTAATTTTATTTAATTTAAATAAAAATGGATATTTTTATAAAAATTAAAGGAATAAAAAATACTATAATAATTTAGTATCGGTTTCTCTCGAATCTTTCTTAATTATTTCCATCGAGATAATTCGTGTAACGAAATAAAAAAGAAAAATCTAAGCACACCAGTTCAATTTTTTTTAAATTAAAAAATGTATTTATAATCTTTTTTAAAATAAATATTTCCTAATTTTAATGTTCATATAAAAGTACCGTGAAAAATGTTATCGTTAAAGTGTGAAAGTAGGAAAATTTTTTTTCATGATGACATTTGTAACTATATATAATTAATTGAACGTATATTTAGATGTTGTTGAAATGAAAGTGAAAAAAATTGGTCAATTTTGAGCTATTTTGAGAATAATTTCGAGGACAATTCGAGTAGATTCGATATTTCGTAATCGGCAACAAATCCATCAAATTTGTATGTAAGGACGTTATAATCGACGCCTTTCGCATCTTCGTCTCCGTCGGCTTTCATTCCGGGGATTTTCCCTTCAGTGCGCGTTTTTTTTCCTTTGCCCTCGAAGACGAGAAGCTCTCTCGCGGGGCGGCGATGATATACGGCGGCGAAGCGAGAGAAGGAATCCGAAATAAATCCGTTGAGACGCCTGAAGATCGATGCGGCGACGCGTTCGTGTGGAGAAAAAATCGGGAGAGGGGGTCCAGCGCGACGTAGAAAAGGGCCGAAGGGAAGCGAGAGCGAGAAGGACACGAGAATGAGATTCGGAGATAGCGAGAAACGATTCCGAATTCGATGGGAGATGAAAAGGAATGAGCGAGGGAAACAGAGACAGAGAGAGAGAGAGAGAGCTGCCATATATATAGAGATCGAGAAAAGGGAGCAGAAAAGGGAAAGATGCCAAGTGCGTTCAGGGTGTCCCTGAATTTGGCAGGTCTGTGGATAATATTGGAAGGAATGGTACATAAGGACACACAACGCGGGAGGACACGAAGGGAGACACGAGTTCCAGAGCGACAAGGACGCGGCTACAGGGGTGGTTTTTTTTCACCCCCGTGAGGGTCGCTCCCCGAAGGGTTCCGAAACTCCGTTTCGAGGCTGATCCCCGAATGAGCGCCACTGCGAGCCTCGTCTCTTCGCTTTTCTCAGCGCAAGGGCGAATATCGAGCTCGATTCGCGAGGAAAAAAAAACTCACCCCGATCAATGAGACACTTTTTTCCCGATCGGAGAAAACTTTCGCTCGAAGAACACGGCGCGAGAGAATAAGTTTCGTGCAAAGATTTCGGCGACGATTTAGCCGGGAATAAAAAGTCGGGGGATTGGTTACGGAATAAATGTTCTGTGAACATCGAAGGAATCGTTTTTCCTCCCCTTTTTTATCGGTCGAAAAAAAAAGAAGCGGGGGGGGGGGCCACGTGTCGCCGGGAATTAACTCAATCGAGGGAAAAATATTTGTCGCGTATTTCGATTCAATTAGGGAAAGCTTTTTGTCAGCCGAAACGGTGTCGAAGGGTGTTTCTTTTTCCTTTCATCCTTCAACGTTTTCTTTATTATCGCGGATTTGCCCTCTTCTCTCGAGGCGTCGATTTTTTAGCTATCGAGAATAATAATAATAATAATAATGATAGCGTCAAACAACGGTATTTACGGATTTCCGGTCATTCGTGTATTTCGGTAACGCTCGTTGACACCGATCCTCAACGGCCGGGAGCAACTCGAGAGGGGAGACTCTCTCGCACACACGTGACTAATGACAGATCGCCTTTGAAAAATTCCGCCTGTGAAAGAGTCAGATGAAATTGCTCTAATTTGAATCAACTCCGAATTATACAATATTCCATTGAAATATTCAAACGTTTTGTTCATTAATTTTTTTTTACGACGAAAATTCCTTTTATGTTACTTTACGATATTTTTTTTAATTCTGACGTATATATTTATTAATATATTACTTGTTTTATTATTTGAGGCTATGTCAATTTTGATCTTACTGCTCGTACAACTCGAATTCTTTACAAAAATTTCTTTTACGTTACTTTACGATATTTTTTTTATTCTGGCATTATATTTATTAATACGATTTGATCTGACGTATTTATTTTTATAATTTTTTTATAATTTTTTTAAAATTTATTTTTATTTATTTTATTATTTATATTTATTCTGACGTATGTTTATTAAGACGATTTGTTATTATATTGAACCAACGTCAACTTTGATCTCACTGCTCGTACAACTTGAATTTTTTTACAAACATTTTCTTTTTATGTTACTTTACGATATTTTTTTATTCTGACATATATTTGTATTAATACGATGTGTTATTATTTTGAGCCGACGTCAACTTTGACCTCATTGCTCGAACAAGTCGATATCGGTGGTAAATAATGTTTAAATACCGACAAATAGATATTGGAAATCTTCTGAAAAACAGGAAAAATCAATATTTCATCCGAATTTTTTTCCGACCTCGTTTCTTCTCTCGGCTCGGCGTCGATCGCTCCGTTACATTTGAGAGACAACGACTTTGAACTTTGACACGAGGGCTACTTAATGAATGAGAGCTGTGATCGCGGTGCTTCGAAGCGGAGTTCAAGCTCGGCTCACGCGATACAGAAATATCGCTAATTTGTACTCCGTTCGTTTGATAACTCCAGAAAAAGAAAGAGACGAAGAAATTGTAGATAACGATATTGCTTAATAACTCAGGAAGCCCACGCACATTTAGCTCTGATTGCCAGCGCTAATTTCATATTCCAAAAATAAAAAAAAACACTTTCTATACCAGAATTCTTCGCCGAGACTTAACGATACGTCGTTAGGATATAATCGAAGCAAAAAATCATATTTTTCACGTATTGCTTTAAATTCAAAATTGTAATCAAACAATTCAAGAAAATAAATTAAATAATTGGCGAATAATCGAATTCGTATTGTTAATGAATTGAAGAAATTAAATGAAACAAGAAATGACAATTATATACACGAATGAAATAAAAAAAATATCATTTTTTTATTATAATTTATAACCCTTGGAAACAATCGGAATAAAATATTTTGAAATCTTATAGTATCGAGAGAATAATGAGAGGAGCGAAATAAAAGGGGAGTAAAGGGGGAGAAAAATAGAATCGAATGTCCAGTTATGGCGCGCGCGACTTGTCGGATCGCGTACGTGTCTGGGAAAAGGAATCTCGCATCGAAGGTAAGGCGGCAATTAAGCACCATTTTAGGAGGATCATTTTCAACGTTTTTAAAGGCCGTGAGACGCTCGGAGTACAAAGAGCACGCCATGTGCAGCCTCCTTCTCGATACCTTTATTTATATTTATATATATTTATTATTATTATTATTATTATTAATATTATTATCATTATTATTATTACTCTTTACACTTATCGTCATTTCTCTTGATTCATCGGGAGTCACAGATGCTACCTTTTTGTCGCGACAGGTGGACACACGTGTCCGCGATAAAAGTCAGGAATTTTTGTATATATAGACATACGTTCGGGCACAAATTTTTTTTCTCGCTCCTTTTCTTTTCATCGTCGAGTAATATATCTCGTGTGTGTATATAAGGTATAGCGTTTCAAGAAGCCGCGCTCTTTTATTTTATTTTTTTCTTCCTTTTCTCTCGCGTCGCGAACCTATAAAGTTGAGAACGAGCTCGGAATATATACGTACGAGCCGCGTAATAAATGGTATATAACGCGTATAAATACATATTTATTTATACAAGGGAGGAAACGAGATTTCTGTTCGTCTTCCTCCTTCCTTCTTTTTCCAGTTTTTCGTCCCCGTTTCGTTGCCTCTTCTTTTTTTTTTCATCGCGCGCGCGCGCCTTTTTTCGGAGCTCCCTGGCCGGAAGTTTCACGTTTATATTCATCGACGAGCCGGCGAACTTTACGAAGAAATCGGAATAACTTGGCGAGAGACCGGAAGCTCGACGAGAGCCCAACTCGAAATACATGGCAAAAATGAAGAAATCATTTCAATTTTATTTTCAAGTCGAGACGAAATATTTTGTTTCAAAAAGGCACTGGTCTATACGATGAAGTTGAAATAAGGTAAATGTCCCAATAGTTGGACAATTTTTTGCTATATTATTATTAATATTTAAATTATTTTTTAATCAATAACATCGTATGGATTATTTTTCGTATACAGACGTTAATTTATTGGAAAAAACTCGCTCGACCCTATTGGGACATTCTATACATATTCAAACGTTCAAGTATTTATTTACTCGATATATTATTTAAAATTAACACATAAAATGATTTTTGAATTAATAAAATATCAGACAATAGTCAAGATGTAAATCAGAAGCAGATTTTTTCGTTTAAATATTTTTTAAATAAAGATAAAGCGATAAAACCCTTAGATGTTCGATTATATTTGGGACGTTATTTACCTTATATATTATTTTTTGATCTTTGCGTCCGCGAAGTGTGACGGAATATCCCGAATGAAAATAATGTATATCGAATACATCGAACGACTTATTCTTTTTTACGTATCGTTCTTTTTTCTCGCGGTTCCCCTATCTCCGCGTCCACCGCCCGAGTGGATTTACAGGGTTATAAGCTCGTATTCGCTGCATCGGAGCTTTGCCTTAGGGAGCACGCGATCTTTTATTATGCAGATGTAATATTGGCTTCGTGACGTCACGAAGAACGGGACACACAGAACGAAATAATGCACGGAGCGAGCCCGTAAATGCGCTTTTATATCGATGCATACGACGTATTTCATCCCGCGTCGCGCCTTTTATATATTTTCTTCTTTTATTCGTTATTACGCACCTCGGCCACCGTAGCAATACGTGTACTCGTTGTAATCCATCCTGGACTTTTTGTATAATCCTTCGGCCGGTACGAGATCCAACAGCGCCACCGGATCACACATTTAAAGTCTCGAGAGCGAAGATTCTCTCAACATAACGATGTCACAGAAAAAAAAACTCCCTTCGAGCGTCGAGGGGAAAAAAAAATTTTTTTTTTTCTTCCCGCAGAGACTTTTTCACAGCTTCATTTTATTTCTCACAAAATTTCACCCACACTCCGGATCTTCATCACCGAATTCGATGGATTTTCGTTAATATTCGAAGGAGAGACGAATAATGATTAATAATCGATTCGCGAGACCGGAGAGCTCGTCCGGAATTTTCGAAAAATCAACGTCGCCGACGAGATAATGAATTTTGGAGCCGGTTACAGATTTTCTGCCCTCTATTTTCCGTTTTCCTCGTCCTTTTTTCTTCCGTGCACGATCTGGTTTTTCGGACGGTCAGCGTGAAACGAGGATCGAGAGACGAACAAGTCGATGTTTCCCCCGCGCGGTATTTCTTCGTTTCTTTTTTCCTTTTCCTTCACGAGCGTGGGAAAAGGGATGAAAGCACTAAACCCCGGCTGTGTTTTTCTCCGTTTCACGACGCTGCCACGAAAATCTCGAATAAGAAAGAGAAAATATCTCTTCAATTTCCTCGACTATTTTCTCTGAATCATTTATCCGATTATTCTTGCAATAACCATATACATATTTTATTCCCGACGTAGCACAACGCACGAAACTCGTGGCAACGACATCTGACACAACATTACACTTACTCTCCGTGCTTTTTTTTCACAATAAACGACGAAAAATTATGAGATTTGTTTTTTTTCTCTCTCGAAACTCCGTTCACTGAATTTTGTTCTTTGCGTAAAACGACGATCTGGATCCAAATCGACGTGTGACCAAATAATATAATAATAATAATAATTACAATAATAATAATAATAATAATAAACGAAAGAAAATAAAAGAAAAAGGGGTTGAAAGTAATTTGGCGAGGTGCAGAGGGAAAATCGGTACCGTTTCGCGAGGCTGACTCGAATGGACGATCCGCACGGAAGCGCGGTCGACGGTAGACTGACTCTCGCAGGCTCGAACGATTCCTCGGCATGCCCGCAGCGGCCGAGTGCCTCGCGATGATGGTGGGAACGCGTCAGATCGTGCTGCCCTCTTCCTGGACTTGCTCCAATCTTCCGTAGCATACAGCTTCTTCCTTCTCTCTCCTCCCCCTCCCCACCCCCACCCCCCCGACACTCTCTCTTTCTGCCAGAGAGAAAGTGTGGCGATGTATGTTTCTGGCGGGGGAAACGTGGTGGGGAGAGCGCGAAAAAGCGCTCGCCGGCTGTTCTTCTCAAAGCGGGGGTGGATACGGGACGATGGACGAAATTCACAGGCTCGAGCCATCCGATCGTCCGAGACGATCGTTCGAATTCAGTCTCAGAACGCGATTTTGTTCTCATTATTTTTTTTTTATTTTTTTTTTCATTTTCGTTAAATTATAACGTTCCATAATTCATATCGTGTCCCAAAAGCTGAACGGTATTTTTTTTACTATTAATAAGTTCAAATTAAATGAACGATCGTCACTTTTAAATGGCTTTTTTTCATGTACAGACTAAAAATAAAATCATTAGGTTACTTTTTTGAAGATGATCTGTTGAAAATCCTTCTACAATATTGTAGTAAAATGTTCGAAAAATTCAGATTTTATTGTGTAATATTTTTTTAAAATTATTGTATTTAAAGTCATTGCAAGTATTTGAATATTTGAATTTTTGTTTGTTCTATAAGAAATGTATATGGACTATATTTTTTCATGCCGAAAGACGTATTTTTCTTCGAGTTTGACTATTGGGACAAGCTTGATCAATATTAGGGATAGGGTTGAAATATTATTGCTTGTAATTAAGACATAAGTCACGTGTTTGAATTGCTGAAATATCAGACAACATTTTTAGACGTGAATATACAGTAGATTTTTTCCAATATATAAAAAATAAAAATAAAATTGAAGGAGTTCTTAGATATGGGGGCATTTACCATATAACAATTCTTTATTAGAAATAATTGTCACTGAAACATTTGAGAACGAAAATTAAAGTTGGATTTTTACCTTAATGACTGAATCACATCAAACAACACTACATATGAATCGAATTATAAATAATTTTTAAACTCCGAATAATTAATTTTACTCCATTCTGAATAAATATCTTATCAATTTAAACAATTATATAAATATAACCAGTTTTAAACAAATTGTACCCCTCAAATAATAAATATTACTAAAAAAATTATTAGTTTTAGATCTATTGTAATAACTCTTAATATTAATCCAGACATTTTGTTCTCGACAAATAAAAAAAATTGTACAACTTTTTAGTGAACTGAAAATATAAATATTTACAAAGTTCCCGGTGAAAAGAAAAAGTAATAAAAGTTTCGAACAGCGAGTTGCGAGAAACGGCTTTCGGCGAAAAAATCAGAAATAAAGGGAGCAGGATGGAAGGGTTCCTGTAATTAATAGGAAAAAATCGAAGAATCGGCTGGTGCAGGATAGCGCATTCGCAGGTGTATCGGTAAACATCTGCGTGATTTTTAATGTATTCATGAGATATCTCTCAATCCATGTACAGAGGATACGGTATGTGGGTCCACCGTGAACCTCTTTCTCCCCAAGGCCTCTTAATAATGCGAGTGTCCGACGGACGCGAAAGAGAGGAAGAAAGAAGAGGAGAAAACAGCCACTTCGGAGTCTGGCCGGGAGAGGAATAAATGTGTTGCGAGCATGGGCAGGTGGTGCATGTACTTTTCGATTTATGCACTTTTTTTTAACATTCTTCGAGCCTGTTAATACGTCTGTTTTTTTTTTCAAAACATTCCACTATTTTCATCGCAAATTTACACCCGAATGTTGTTCCACATATAATTACACTTACTTTTTTATGTATCAGTGTAAACTACTATACAGGATAACACCAAGAAAAAATGATTTTGAATCTTGCTATATAAAAATAAAGGGCTATACTGATTTTATTATAAATAATTGCTACAAAAGATTGTTTACAATATATAATCAGTATAATTGTCATTCTTCTTCATTTTTCCATATTTATAATTTTTTACAAATTGTAATATAAAAATACAATTATAATTTATAATGTGATATATTTTTTTAAATTATATATTATCAATACATGATATTTTATAAATGATTATAAATTATAATTTTTTACAAAAATTATTAATTAGTTTATCAATTTTTGTTAACGATTCGTAATCTTGATGTTAAAAAATTAAAGCCGAAACAAAAATAAGTGACAACCATGAGGCAAGTGCGCACGGATAATTTATTTACGAAGAAATAATTAAATTTTTTCGTCCACTCGAGTCCAGAGATTTTTTCCCCCGTTCCTGCCCGCTTCCTCCCGATTTTTTTCATCGCTCAAGAGCGACGCAAACTTCTCTTTTTCCGCTTTTCACCCTCGTGGTTTTCCTGTATATTGGAGCAATACAAATTACTATGAGTGCACTTTCCTCGCTCTCTCTCTCTCTCTCCATCTCTCATTCTTTCGCGGGGGTGTGCACGAAGACTTCAGATAACAGAGATAAAAAGGGAGAAGAGAGGAGTGATGAGAAACGAGTTTAGGTTTACGAGAGTAAAACGGACAGAGACGGAGAGAGAAAGAGAGAGGGAGAGAGAGAAAAGTCCCTCAGGCTTTACACACTCACTCGTTATATTACTCCACGAGTGCATATATATGTATATACTTTCTCACACATGTATAGATTACATTCATGTAGATGATAGCTTCGCAAATTGCTGCCCTTACGGCAATGGCCCTTGCTATGCGCCAGCTCTCTCTCTCTCTCTCTCTCTCTCTCTCTCCATTCTTTTCTTTGTCTCTCTCTCTCTCTCACTCTCTCTCATCGAGCTTTTTTCTCTTTTCTTCTATTTTTCTTCATTCAAATGTATACGTTTTGGAGGCATTTCGCGTGCAAACGCAAGAAAGCGCCTCCGGCCCCGAACACGTTATTGTGTCTCGTATTGTATTTATAATCGCTTTTTTCAATTAACGAAAAATAATTTTCATTTCGAGTTTGACAGCTGGCAGGGTCGCGGAAATGATTAATCGGTTCGGAGGGGTTTTTTTTGACAAAAGATGCGAAAGTAACGCTCGCGTGAAAAATGATAGAAAATTGATGATTGAGACGGGAAATTTTCGAAGCTAATAATTTCGGAGGATTTCGAGAGCGGCGGGGGTCGAGGGAGGAAAAAATCGTCTTTCATGCTTCGTATTAGTCGTCGTTGAAGCAAACCAGGTCGTCACGATATTTTATATAATACGGGCACGTACACAAGAGCCTTTTTATGCGGGAATATACAATGTACGTACATATATATGGAGCATGTATTAAAAGATGATATATAGTATAGTTGATATATACTATGTTGGCTGAATGCATGCCCATGCTTGTAAAATGTGAAAGGGGTCGTGCACGTCGGCTTGTGCATATATACAGGGTGTTAACCCTCGCGCTGGTCACGCAAAAGCGTGAGTCCGCCAAGTAGCATTAATACAACACTCCTATTCCATTTATGCCGAACTTTCAGTCGGAAGAAACGACAGAAATAGAAAACAGAAGCGAGAAATAAAGCTCCGGGGGAGAAGAGAAAAAATTTTCTTCTTATACGTTTTCACTATTTATTTTATTACATTTTTTGTTTCATTTTATGTCCCTCCTTTTCTCCTCACACGCCTTAAATTTCAGGCTAAACGATACTAAACCCTTCGTAGGATTTATCTTTTTTTTCCTTTTTTTTACGTTTCTCAATCCCTTGTCATTATTTTATTCGAAAGTGTATATAATCGTGTCGCGATGCACGCGTGTGAGTTCCATATCCCGCTGCTATTGTATACTTATATTATATGTGGATTTGGAAAAAAACGATCGATAAAATTGAAGGAAAGGTCTGCTCGGATCATTTTTTTTCCGCGACCCTTCTCTTCTAGCCGTCTCTTTTTCTCGTACACGTGACACATATCGTTGGAAAAGTGTCATTGAGAGAAAAAAGGAAACCCTTTTTTTTCATTCATGCTACCGTTATTGTTATCAATCGTTCTCTTTTATTTTATTGTAACCATTAAAAAATAACATATTATGATCTATCATAAAATAAAAATTTTGTGCTCTTGGTTATATAATTTCATTTACTTTCTATATATGACATAAAAATAAAAATTCTTAATGAATATTTTTCGTTTTTCAGGCAGTTGGGACGCGACAGTTAAATCAAACAATTTTTTCACACGTAAAGATAAAATTACAAAAAAATATTTTGACAGATTTTTTTTTAATTAGTGTAAAATTTTTTTTGACGTAATATTAAAATGTTTATAAAGTTTGTGAAAGTTTCACAATCTATTAGATTAAAGTATTTAATACTATTTGAAAAAAAGTATTTTCATAAAGATTTAGATTTTAAACAAAATGTCTGGATATTTTAAGAGTTCGTTCAAATTGGAAAATCGGAGTGTGTCGTTCCCTCGATACGAATATTCGCGGCAGCCGGAAGATAGGAAACAAAGGGAAGCATTTTTTTCTCTCATCTCTAGGTTCCTTTGGTGCTCGGGAACCTCGCCAGCGTAGTTTCGAATTTTTTAAAGAGAAGGAAGGGGTGTGTCTGGTTAAATTTATTTCGGGTCCCTTTGCTGCGAGGCGGACGACGACGAGAAAAGAAGAATCTTTATCCTGGACTCGAATATGAAAAGACGATCCTGCGTCCTTTCCGATCCACCCTTTTTCTACTTCATCGTCCTCCTCCGTATTTTTTTTTATAGAAATTTAAATCCCTCCTTGTTACGCACCCCGGTAAAAAATCAACAAAGGTTTACATCTAATTGTCCCTCGTTCAAAAAAAAAAGAATTAGATGAACACGTTGAAAAAAGAAATTGGCCAAAAAAATCGAAAGGATTGAAAATTATTTTTATTTTCGTATTTTTTAACGATTTTTTTTAAATTGCAATATTTTTATATAGCTACTAGTATTTACCATTAAGTAAGAACTGATGAATATTATCTTTACTATTTTTAATTTACCATTTCTGATGAACATAATTCGATAAAAAAATCATTTATTTAAAAAAGCTGTTTTGTAAAAAAATATTCTCTACTGGCGAATGGCTAAAAAGTACATATATATCGCTAAAGTACTTTTGTTTTTATTACATATTTACAAAAATTTTTTGAGCCATCCTTTGAAGGATATAAAAGTTGATATAGTATGTAATCGCTCTCTGGTGCTGTCACAACAAAATTAATAGTGAAAAAATTTTCTATGAGTTTAAATACGTATTTGAACCAATTTTCGTGCTGATAGGTCCATTTTTATAGAATTTCATACTTTGCAGTGCCATCTGGTCGTGGTGAATAAAAATAAAGTAGCCTATGATCAAATCCACATTGTAAACTGTCTATGAAAAATTTCATTTAAATCCATGCAGCCGTTTTTGCGCGATTGAGTAACAAATATTCAAACATACAAACATTCACATTTATATATTATATATCATTATGGCAAAAGAAATAGTATTTCCGTTAATCGAAATTTAACTCGTATCGAAAAAGTAAAATTCAATTAAGTCTGTATACTTAGTTCAATGAAATTAATTTTTTTAGTTCAAAAATATTTTTCATTGAATAAAGAAAAAAACATTCAAAATTGTAAAATTTGTATACAATAACTATTAGGATATATTCAATCATATATAATTTTCGCTTTATAAAAATTTTTTTGAATAAAATACATATCAATTATATTGAACTATTTCGATGAATAGCAGTGTATTTGATTCAATTAAACCGATTAATAATTTACTGTTGAATTAATAAAATTGTATTCAATAAAACGCATTTCATTGAATCAATCTTTTTTTTTCTCCGTATGGTAAGATATATATCCTTTGATTTTCGTAAAATCAAGATTTTTGGTAAGAGAGACGGGAGATTTCGGGGATAAGAATATTGATCGGTATTGGCCCGATGTTTTGAAGAATGTGCTGGTCCGCACGTGAGATAAAGGCGGAAAGTGGCGGGTAAAAGATCACGGAGGCTCTTCTGGGAGTGCATAATGCATACCTGTGTCTGGGACTCGTATGTTTTCTCGCATGCATTTTGTGCAGGATCGCATTTACGCGGGGAAAGGATGAGCCAAAAGTTGGTCGGAGATGCACGCCTGCCATCTGGCCGATACCGACTTAAGATTTTTGTTTTTTCCCTCTCTCACTCTCGCTCTGCTCTCTATTCTTCTTCCCTTTATTTTCCTGCTTCTCACTTCGGGACAGCCCTTTCTTCTTCCTCGCTTCCCTCCTCCCTGTAAGCCGAGACGATTTCCAATCTGCGATGAGAAACTTTTTCTTCTCTCCCAGCCCTTTCTTCCACTTTCTTTCTCTCTGGATCGCTTCTTCTCGTCTCGTCCTCGCTTTTTATCCTCACACGCCAGACCGTCGCAAGAAAGGGCCCACAGGATCGGCGCAACTGTATATTGTACATCGCCGACGAAAAATCGAGACCGGCAGATATATTCTTACAGCCCTTCGGCTCTGCGCTCAGAATTCTCTCAAACTCGCATGCATCCGTCTACAAAGAGCGTGAAAACTTTTTTTCGAGTATATAGAAACACACTCTGGATTCACGCTTTCGAGATCCTCCACCGATATACACCCAATAATGCCGGGAAGACTTTCGACCGTGTTAAATCTCAAAAATTTCGATACACACCCAAGCAGTCGATTATTTTCTCATTTTTCAAAAATGACTATATTTAAAGACCATTTGCTTCCGAGATTTACCTCTAATTTTTGTTACCTTTACGGTGAACGTTTTTTTTTTCAAAATTTCAAATATTTTTAACTCTCAAAGTGTAAGTTTTTTATTAATTTACAGAATAAAAATAATCAATTATTTCTGTTAAGGTGTATAATTTTGACAGTTGTTAAAATAATATTGGAACATTTTTTACATATTCTATGAATATTGTATGGTAGAAAAATGTTTTTATTTTCTTGATAGAATTAGAATGGAAATTTTCTTGACCAGAATTGTAGAGGCTGATGACCCTTCAAAAATCATTGGGGGTATTTTTCAAAAATATGTTTTTATTTAAAAGTTTAGCCGTATGTGTAAATTATTTATAAAATCATCATTTCAATCTTATTTCTTCAAAAATTTGTACAGATTTTATTCAACATCACGAGCGACAACGGGACCACTTTTTTGACATGTTTGAATTGATATTTTGCTGTTTTTCAAGGCGCATACTTCATACAACTTCGCATAATATGCGCTTTATTTCGATTAATTGATTAGAGGTTTCATCTCTTTTTTTTATATAGAATACATCCGCACCGACATTTTTAAAAAAGTATTTTGAAACGATATTATAAATTTTAAACACTAAACTATTCACTTTTTGTATGATTGAAAATTACACTGGAAATGACACTCAATTGAACTTGTCGAATTTCTATGAAATGTGTTTCGGCAACGAACTATTTGGCAAGACACGACACGTCTTACCCCGACACTTTATTCCCGGCCTAATGATTCCAAATTCAGTCGAAAATCTAAATAATCAAGATAGTGTTCTTTTTTTCACTCGATCTCGACCGATCATCAAACAATAATGACCGAGGGATTAACGACAATTTGCAATTTTTTTTCCTTGTTATGCTCAACGAATTTTCTCTCTTTTTTTTATGTTTACGATCTCCGAACTATTCAGGTATATTCGTCCAGGTATATTGGATATAAATAATAGAAAATTGTGTTGCAAGGTGTGTTTCATATGAGCTGAGAAAATTTAGCGTGTTCGAGGACCTCCAGCCTGATTTTTCGAGAATCAAAAATAGGAAGATTTCAAAATTTCAAGTGGCGACATCTTTTCGTGTTCTCGACGATATTGGCTTTTTAATGGGTAATTCCTGAAAATTTTTCTAAGACGATATGAATGATTTAAACATCATGGTCATTATATCCAAAGCAGCGCACGTTGAATTTTTTTAAATGAGTACAGAGATTAGTCAATAGCAATAAAGATATTCCAACTTTTAAATGGTCTCTCATGGAAGATCAGGCAGTACGTTAACTGTACCAAAATAGTCCATTCTTTTAATAGCAGCCACATTCAAGATGAAATACGAAAATATAATGTCAAGAGTAGAGAAGTGAAGAGTAAGGTTAACGTACTGCCGAAGATCAAAAAGCGACAGTTTTCAACAATTATAAAACCCAACTTTCCAGATTGTCCAACTAATGTGAAATTCAACACACATTTCAATATGAAATTGAAGACTATTGTGAAGCAAATGGCGCAAGAATCGAGTCGATTCATTGATTATTTTCGAAGCGACACGAAGTTTTGAAGAGCCAGCGTTTTTTTTACGACGTTTACAAGCGACTTTAGCACCTGAACGAAATTTCCTTCTTCAGTATGCACGCGTTGATTTTTTTTTCAGGTCACGTACCGTACCAGATTTTCTTGCCGGACACACGGGAGACTGGATTATACGTCATTTCCTTACTCGATGCACTTCCGCCCCTCTCGGTGGTCGTCACAGATTAAATCTCTCTCGACGTCTCTCTCGTTCTCGCATTCGACGAGAACAGCGCGTTATCTCTCGTAGCCGGGGGGACAGCGGGCTTTCTTTGCTCGGGGAACGTCGAGAGACGCTCCGGGAAAAAGCCCGGGAACGAACAGAAAGCGCTTCTTCCACCCTTATCTCGGGCGTGAGGAGGGAGAAACACGTAGGGAAAGAGAGGAAGACTCGGTACTAAAAGTGAAGAAACGCCGCGAGGCCAGTTCCGGTATTCCTCCCAAGTTTCCCCAGCTCCGAGTGCGCTCCGAGCTCTCGCATCCAGATACGGGGAGAAGGAAGAATGGACGAGGCCGGGCGAAGGCCAAAAGAACTCGCGTAAAACGCTCGGATTCAAAGATGGAGCCGCGCGAGAGAAAAACGAACGAGAAAGCCACCGACGAGAGTGGCAACTTTTCTCGATAATTCTTTCATACACCGCGAGATGTTATTTTTTTGAATTACCGCGAGCACGAGCCAGAAGCCCCGATAAGAACCACTTTGCTTATGAACTTTTTACTTTATTCTCGATTTTGCCCGCAATCGATAGGATAAACGGAACGATTCAACATTTTTCATTCAGAATCAGTCCTCTTGTTATCTCACTCGCGCATATAGTAAAGTTCCTGATATCTTCAAGGAGTTAGTCCACGCGTTACTTATACTTTATTGTAACTCAAAAAAGGGAATAATATTTTTTGCTTTTTTTTTTTGGTTATCGGAAAAATTATGAAAACCAATTATTTTAATTAGTGAAACTGGCTGTAACTTTTTTGAAAATAAATTTATATTTCATGAATGTAAATAATTTGAAATACTTCCACTTTATCAGATAGCTGAAAATTTAGAGTTAAAATTTTAATTGAACTTGTATATATAGAAGAAATTTATTGTCGTTCATTTCATAAAAATGCCAGAGTGGTAAAGATATTTCATGTCTTACAATTAGATAAAATATAAATTGATAATTTGGAAGTGTTTCGTCAACAATTGAAACATTTTTGATTATACAAACAAATAAGTAATAATAATTGTAGTTATGCAGTCTTAAAATTACAACTTATAAAAAAAAGTACTGTGGTTCGAACGTTTTTAACTAAAATCAATACACTGAGAACTTGTTTATTTGAAATAATTAAACTTCAGTTAAATCAATCAAGAATTTAGTTCAATTTGCAAAATAATATCGTTGAACGTATTGAAACAAATATTTTGTCGAATCGACCAAATTTCGTTTTCAGAATACAAATGAAATGTACGAATGTAGTTTAATAATTCTTGGACCATTCAGTAAAACAATTTTAATTTCGCTACGAAATATTTTCACGACCTAGAAACAATAATCCAAAAATTAATCACATTCTCATATATCGTTGAAAAATTCAACGATATTTGATATTTTTCAACGATATTTGATTCAGCCGAATCTTCTGAAGCGCGATGAAAATTTCCAACAAAAATAAATTCTAACCTCCGCGAGAGGCGATTTTTTTTCCCTTCGAGGGGTTGTTTCCTTTTTCGCGGGAAATGTTTTTTTTTTCTTCTCAGGCATCAGGAACGAGTGACGTTATCTGGCGGTAAAAAGTGTTGGGTGCGGTTCCTTCCCATATCGACTTCCCGTTGTTGGCTTTCGCGCAAGGAGGAACGAGAGGAGCGGCGAGAAGGGAGGAGAGGGAGAGGCGGGAAGAAAAAAAAAGGGAGAGGGGGTTTCCTTCACACTCTCTCATGCATATTAGATTGCCGGACCCCCTTGGTCGTCGGTTGCCCAGTGGAATATATTCTATATATAAGCAGCACGCGATGAGACAGATGAAGCTTGCCTGGGTCGCCGTTCGAGGCTCGTGTTTTGTTGCGCTCGTAACTTTTCTCGGCGGGGAAAACGTACGGGAGAAGTGAAAGAAGGAGAAACGTCGCGCTCGCGAGAATAGAAAAGAGGAACGTATAGGGAGCTCGGAATAAGGTGAAAAAAAACGAGGAATGAAAGGAAAAGAAAAACGAAACGCAGAAAAACAAAAGAACAAAAGAAAAAAAAGTAAGTACCGCACGCTCGAATCGTAAACTTTATCGATCCGCTTCAATGAGTCGCTCTTTCTACCTGACTGGTGAGTAGGCAAATCACGTATGTCGCCTGAGTATCTGGACGAGCTCTGTAGGATTATCCCCGTGTGTTTATAAGGAAGTCTGACACTCGACATTTCCTGTCGAATCGGTGATTCCGCGCGTATCAATGACTCTCACGCTCCGATCGCTCCCTCTAGCTCTTGTTCACTCGTCAACAAAGTACATGAAAAATATTATACAAGTGTATACGCCTTAAAAATGGCTTTCAAGTCAAATTGAATACTTTTTCATGATTTTTTTTAAAGTGCTGTTTACTGGAATTAAGGATATGTATTCCAAGTCAAGTTGAATATATTTTTTACAAATCTTTTTTTGAATATGCTTTTTACTGCAATTAGAGGAATATGTATTAAAATAAATGGTCAAATTTTTAGGAATTGAGAATAATCTTGGTGATCCAAAAAGTATATTTAGTGATTTTATTAAGGTTGTTGTTTTGATTATGGTTAGAAAACCTGTCAATGCTTGGTGTATTACTATAGAGAGCTCTGGGTAATGTCATTTTAATGACACTTATCGTTAATAATTAATACAAAAAGCTCGAAACCTCAAATTTTTCATTGTCCTGCAGGTTTAAAAGTGTTTAATGAATATAATCAATAGTTTTTATAAAGAGTCACTCATGCACTGAAAACGAAATTTCGTTGATTCAACAAAATATTTGTTTCAATACATTCAACGATATTATTTTGCAAATTGAACTAAATTCTTGGTTGATTCAACTGAAGTTTCATTATTTCAAATAAACAAGTGTTGTTTCGACGAAATATTTTCAACTAAATATTTTTCAAATAAATCTGTTCTCAGTGTGTGAAAAACAATTGCTTTTTGAAAATAAAGATAGAAATAGAATTTATAATTACGAATATTTTCATTAAATGATCGGTAAAGGCAGGTTTTTTCACGCGGATATTGTAGCTGGGAACTTTTTCAATAGTTTGATCTCAAAATGATCCATTTTTCTTTTAATCAATATATTTTTGATAGACATCGTTAAAGAATATTCTAATAAATAAAATTAGATTTTTATAGGTATTAATTATTGTGGTTATTCGCATACTCTATTTGATAATATCAAAATTTTAATTGAAAAGTTGTCTTTATAAGTATAAGGTTAGGCGACCTGTCAATGCTTTGCATATTACTGTATAGTTTCGACTTACATTATATCGTTATCTATCGTTAATAGTTAATCCAGAAAGTTCATAAACTCAGCTTATTCTTTCTTTCTCCTACATAGTTTTCAAAATGTTTACTGAATATAATAAATCGTTTTTGTAAAGGGTTACTTTTATGGAAAACAATTGCTCTTTGAAAATCAAGACATGTTATGCTTTTAGGTAGACTTTATTGTGACTGGAAACTTTTTCGATCGTTATTTTATCTTAAAACAAACATTTTTGATATACATGTTTGAATTTGAGAAAATAGTAGGAAATTAATTTTATTTTTTGTAGGCACTTGCTGGAATATGTATTTATTGTTACAATATATAGAAAATTTCGTTCAAGAATTCCTGTCATCATTCGATCGTTTTATTTTCAGTTTTCTCATCATTTACTTTTTACTACGTAATTTCACTTGTGCATATGCATTCGTTCATTTGTTTTAAGCTTTTATTCGAAATCAATCGAAATAAATTGACTTTCTTTTTTGTTGTTTTAAATAAGCAATTTTATTCATTTTGATTTTGCATTTTTTAATTTACGAAATTTGAATTACAAAACAAATTGCAAACTTTTCTCATATGTCGGTACATTGGCATCAACGTTCACGAAAGTTGTGGGTCAGAAGCGTGGTTTAACGATCGATGGACTTTCGAGGTATTAATAGTTGATGAGGTTTCGCGAGTTCAAATCACATTAAAGTTGACTCTCTCGCTACTAAATTGCTTATCTCGGATCGCGATTGTCGTTACAGCGACTTTATTTCTATATAAGTGCACCTTAACAGGAATTATTCGTGATTCGGAGTTAAGAATTATCGAAAAGTTAAATTAATTGATAAATATATCTCATTAGCCCGAAGTTAAAAATATTTAGTACCCATCAACGAAATGAATTAAAAGGTAATAATTGATCCAACAAAAAAGGACGATAAAAATGTAAATAAAAAATGGGAACGTAGTAGAAGAATGATCGTAAATTTTCGTTATTTTTATGGGAAAAAAAAGAGTTTGGAATCCTTTATCGATCCTCTCTCGGCTGCAGCTCCTCGATCGCAGGATAAAACAGCACTCGGGACATACTTAGGCCGAGGTAAAGTATCCGGTAACTAAAAACTGTCGTAACTCTCTCGATGCCTGTGAGAAGAACTCAAGTATATTTTCAATCTGATCCGGCCTATCCTACCTTTATTTTTCAAATAAGTCAGCAACGGTCTTTTATTTCGGAGCTGCGACTTTTTCGTCGCACAAAAATGTTTTTTTTTTTAATTTTTCAATTTTTTCATCGCCTCGTACGACGAAAAAGTCATGGCTGCACTTTGGAAGCGCATCAAAAATCTCATCCTCTCGCTTCTCCTTTTTCTCGATACCTTTTTTTTCCTCCTCGGCACGCGATTGCCGCAACCACCCACACTCGATTTTTTTCTCACGCTCGCGACTCTCGTCTCTCTCTTTCTCTCTCGAGGACGATCGCCCTGCTTCGCCGAGAATCTTCGGGCTGTTGCACGCAGCTTGAACGAGGCGAAAAGAGGTGAAAAAAGGGAGAAGAAAGTCGGGAGGAGAGAAAAAAAGAGGAGCCTTCGGACACTCCGGTGGTTTCTTACGCTTTCAGAGAGAGTCTGCAGCATCTCGTGTCGGAGGCATCAGGTAAGGATCGTTATCGCGGCGAGCACACCCCTGAGCTAAATTCATCCCTCTTGACACAATGTTGCTCGCTCGAAATATATTTTTATTCACACACACACACATATATTTTCTTTTATGTATATACTTATATATTTTTGTTCGCCGGTGTACGAGTGCGAGCTCGTACGCTCCATCCGGGTTTCCGTACACCCTTGCGGCCTTCTCCTTATTCTTAAAATGTATAAATATTTACATGTATATATTATACGATATATATCTTTCGACAAGCTCGCTAACACCTTTCCTTTCTTCAACTCTCCGCTTTCTCGAATTCCGCTCTCGTAAAGAGACAAAAAGAGATAAAGGCTCGCTCGGTGTGGTCTCCATATATTTATCAAGATTTTCATCGTATCGCACTCTAAACGGCCCTTTTTTACACTTTATTTCTCTTTTACTCTAGACTCTCTTGTCGTCCAGTTTTCTGAAGATGCACTCTTAGCTTCTCTCTTGTTTTATTATTGTTAGCATTATTCTTTGTTTACTTTCTTTCTCGTTTTTTTGTTCACTTTTAGTACGAGCCGTTTACTTTATATAAATTCACCTGTCCTTCCGCAGTTTATAATCTTATGCTAGCCTATGTTGACCCAGTTTGCGACTGTGCTAAGACTTTGCGTACATATAAAGTACTTTGAGAGAAAACACACTGTAGTGGATATTATCATAAAGTAACAACTATATATTGATTATTATACAACTGTGTTTATTTTTAGCATATACACTTAGAGTCTGTATATTTTTGGGTGAAACATTAAAAGATTATTTCATTACTTATTTTTAAGAATCTAAGTATGTATTTAAAAAGTTTGGATCATATATTTATATCGTTACTTTTTTTTTACTATCTGAATTACTTTTCAATACATGTGAGAAGGAGACGAATTTTATTTATTTAAAATACAATTTTATTGAATTATATCTGTTAACAATGATGAAATTTTTTTTCTTGATTATCATGCCAATTTTGAAATTGTAGAAAAAAGAGTAAAAATTATATTAACAAAGGTGTAAAAACTATACTTTGATTATTATATAACTGTGTTTATTTTTACCATATACTTTTAGATTTTGTATATTTTTCGGTTGAACGTTAAAAGATTATGTCAATACTTATTTTTAAGAAGGAATGTAAGTATTTAAAAAGTTTGGATCACATTTTTCGCTTTTTATTACTATCCAAATTACTTTTTAATACATCCGAGAAACAAACAAATGTTATTTATTTAAAATAATTATGTCTGTTAAAAACTATAACAACATTTTTTCTTGTTTCTTATGGCAATTTTGGGATTGCAGTAAAATTAGTAAAAATTATGTAAAAAGAGTTGAAAAACATTTTTGAAAATTTTTTCAAATTTTCTACCATCAATCAGGCTTTGTTAAGATGATTTTGGAACTGCGCCGTCGTTCGAAGGCGCCCGATCACTTGACTGCTCGTACGCAACAAAAGAGGACAGGCTTAACTGTACTTCGAAGTACGTGAGCAACGAGAGCCAAGGAGGAAGCGAGAGGAGAAGCTCGAGAGCGAAGAAAAAAAAGTGCTCGCATGTATACTCGGCCGAAAGGAGAAAAAAGAGAGAGAGAGAGAGAGAAAAAAAAGAGTGATCGTAGGCGGAGGCATTAACATAATCGGCTGAGCCGGCTGCTCCTCTTTCATGTACACGAAAAATATTCAAAGATGGAGAAAAAGACGCAGAAAGAGAGCGAAAGAGAGAGAGAGAGAGCAAGCTGGAGGGACAGGGAATAAAAAAATGGGAGAAGAGTTTGGGAGACAGGGAGCCGAGTGTGCGTCGAAATGGAGTGAAGTACGAGAAGGGAGGAAGAATCATAAAAAAGGGATGAGATTCTTCTCTCTCTCTCTTTTGCACATACATATATATATTATATATATATATACATATTTTTTATTTCGTGAATGGTTGCGCTCTTCGGGAAGAAGAGTCGGCAAAATGTTTGTCATTCTCCCGGACAGAAGGAGAGAGTTTGAAATTCGGTATCGAGATTAGCATCTCTCCTTCCTCGTAATTCACGTCGAAGGCGAGACCGTTCTCCCGGCGAGTAATTAACGGTGTAACAGATAAGAATACCAGGGAGCGTGTCTCTCGCGATGACGAAATCGCATCGTTTAGAAATTATTCAAAAAATTTAGATTCTTCGAAAAAATGATAAATTGAGCGAATAAGCGATATAAAAATTGTTCTCTTCGTTCTTTCTGTGAGTTAATAAATAGTTAAAAAATGTGAGTAATTAAAATTGAGAAAAAAAAGGCATTTTTTTCTCTATGTATGTACCGAGCGAACGAGAAATTCATTTGAAATTCGTGTTCGTCCTGTCTCTTTTCGTGAGAGCGCGGTGTATATTCTCGAGCCTGTTATTTTGCCTTCACTCCAGGCGGACTCGCCGAAAGACATTCCCCGCGCCTTTTTGCGGCTTTTCCGAGTCCCTGACTGTGTGTGTTTGATTTTTTGGTCCGCCGTGAGATGCGCCGACACGTTCGTCGGAAGCTGGGCGCAAGGTGCGACCAGAGACGAGTAAAATTGCGCTGAGGAATTGCTATGACACAAAACGAGTTTACAGACACACGCTTGCAACGCCCGACGACACTCTTGCGGGCTCGCGTACGTATTTTGCCTTCGCTCGCGAGCCGCAACTGCCATTTAACAAATTTTGCACGTGAGCCACGTGGCAAACGTGGAATTATCCGGCTATAAAGCGTACGAGCGAAGAAGGGACCGAGACCGCGAGCGAGAAAGAACGGGACGAGGAAAAGAATGTTCTCGCCACGAGGGTGGGGAATCTTTCCTCTCACCCGCGCATTCCTTTTTCTCTCATTCCATTTTTCCTCTCTCTCTCTCTCTCTCTCTCTCTCGCAATTTCTTCCCTCACCAGCCTTGAACCTCAGACCACGAGACTGAATTGATTTTCAATGCTTTTCACGCTCAAGTATTTTTCCCTGCATTCATTAACCGATCCTTTGTTCTCGCGTATTTCCCACTGTTTTTTTTTTGGATCACGGTTTATTTTTCCACGTTGATATTTTTTTCACGAAGAGCTGCACTTTTGATGAATTGAAGAGAAAAAATGTATACATTCGTGAATTGTTTGTTTTTTTTTGTTAATTTATTTTTGTATTTTGATATTTCAATATGGTGAAAAAGCTTCAATATTCGTTAATTAAAGAACAAATGTTCGTTAGTGAACTTTTATTCGTCATTGTACATTTTTTTGGCGTATTATAATTCATTTTTGAATATTGGTATATGTTCGATGAAAAAATTTGGTTTTCGTGAATCGACGAGAAAAAATGTATACATTCGTGAAATGTTTATTTTTAATCAATATTTCATTTTGTATTTTGATATTTCAATATGGTGAAAAAGCTTCAATATTCGTTAATTTAAAAAAAAATGTTCGTTAGTGAATTTTTATTCGTCATTGTAAATTTTTTTGTGTATTATTGAATGTGCATTTTTGAATATTTTTATATGTTTGAAGAAAAAACTGGTTTTCGTGAATCGACGAGAAAAAATGTATACATACGTAAACATATTTTTTCCGTCAATGTTAATTTTTGTATTTTGATATTTCAATAGGGTGAGAAGCTTCAGTTTTCATTAATTGAAGGAATATTGTTCGTTGGTAATTTTTTATTCGCAATTATATATTTTTTTGTGTATTATAATTTATATTTCTGAATATTGGAATATATTCAAACGAAAAACTATGGTTTTCGTGAAACTACGAGAAAAAATGTAAACGTTCGCGAAATATTTTTTTGTCAATATGTTTATTTTTGTATTTTAATATTTCATTATGATGAAAAGCTTCAGTTTTCATTAATCGAAGAAAAAATGTTCGTTAGTGAATTTTTGTTCGTAATTGTAAATTTTTTTCATATATTATAATTTATTTTTGAATATTAAAATATGTACGAAGAAAAACTATGGTTTTCGTGAATCGATGAGAAAAAAATTCGTTCGTTAGTCAAAATGGGGACGAGTGGTAGAGCAATCTTTTACTCGCTGCCATTAATCCAATCCCATATTCGTGAATATCATGAACATAGAAGCAGACGGGAGTTTTCCTGAATTCATTGGGGCTGGTATGAAAAGGGGTCCACATGCTCGGGGCTTGCTGATTTAGTGTACGTTCGTCGAATTCGCAAAACAGCCACATCAAACGAAATCAATGGGAGACGAGCGTTTCGCCAGTTTCTATCCAGAGAATTTGCACTGGCTGGCAAAACAAACGAGACGAAATGTCGAAAAAAAAAGAACTGGAATAGAGCAAAACACGTGAAAAGTTTACACAAGTATTGCGAATTTTGACGAACTCGGTTGAAAACGTTACCAAGATCGCAACAGACATATTATTCGATGGAGAGACCGTACACCATATTTTAGAATAATACGAAATATGAATGAAGATCGATGCAAAATAATACAGAGAAAAAAAATGTCGTTTCGCTGGTTAAATATCGCTAAAAGAACATTTTGTATTGACTTTTCGAAATGTGAGTATATATGGCCGAATGCATAGGAGATGCGAGAAACCTGGTGCAGTCCGGGGAATTGGGAGTTTCGAATGAAAGGATCGCCCCATGGATTCATCGGAGACGACCTTTCGAAACTCTCTTTCAAGCGCGGAATAAATTGGTTGGGGAGAAGGACTGTGCAATGCAAGAGAGAGAGAGAGAGAGAGAGAGAGAGAGAGAGAGAGAGAGAGAGAAGGCAAGAGGAGTTGATAAATAGCACGGGAATGGGAAGACATTAACCCTAACTGCTTTAGCTGGGGTATGATTATCTAATACCTAGGGTACACACGAACCGAACTTACATAATGCGAGCTATGTACCTTCCCATCATCGTACATTCTGATCAATGTGTGTCCACGGCTGGGCGTATGTCGCTGTTTGTCATGCGGTATGCACGAGTTTCACCAGAGGGAGGAGAAAGATAAAAACTGCGTTCATGACGAGCTGGACACAGCCGGGGATTAAGTCGATGATGTCAGGTTGAATTCGTGTATACGACAAATGGCCGAGGAGACACATCCCGACTATCACAAAACATCCCTAAACAGCTCCTAAACTCGGCAAACATTGGGGAGAGCTCCCTTTTAAAGATTCAATGTCTGGTAGTCATTGATTCAGAGCCGCTAATGTCATTCGGCTCCATGGTCAACCTGACAAAGCTTTGATCAGCCGAGCCGTCGATGGTACTCGTCTGATTGGAAGTGGAAGTAACCCGGCGTATGATGGCAGGGCTTGAATTTTTTTTGCAAGCACCGTACCCGAAGAGTCGAGTCCGACGCTGCTGCGTTCCAGATCGTCAACCATCGCGAGGTTCCTCAAAATGCAGCCAAGTTCTTTATTTGGAGGAGAACGCATGCGATCGAAGAAGCAGCAACCCTTTCATCGAAAGGGGTGCGTGGCGAGATGTCGTTTCGTGCGGATCGCGACGCAGAAATATGCCGAGTGACACGGCCAAGCGACCAAGGTGGGGATAAACACACGTTCTGAAACTAGATGGATCCTAAATCGGGCTCGCCTTTTTTTCCACCAAGAGGGGCGCTCGCCGCGTTATGGCAGCAAAAACGGGGCATCCGGGAGGGGGTTGTAAAGGGAGAAAGGGCGCTGTTGTACAAATTGCTGGCTGCCACTCAAATTGGCCCGGCAACGAACAATCGCTCCTATTACGTCGCATTTGTCGGTCCCGGCGTTACACTCCTGTGTGTCTCTCCCCAATTTTCGTTCTCTCTCCTCCTCCTTCCCCGACTCGGTTGCGTGCCCCTGGCCTCTCTCTTTCTCACCCCTGTTGCTCCCTGTCTCATGTTACTTTTTCCTTTCACTCCTCTCTTTTCTTTTTTTTTCACGTGCGCGCCAGCAGCACCGTGACCGTCAGAATGTTCGGGTTATGTTTTTGTAGACCGACACACGCGCTCCCGCTGACAATGGCACACTTTTATTCTTCGCTCCCGTGCCGATTTCGTCGAGGGTTCGAGCAAATTTCAGGGTTGCTCCTAAGGCCACGGAAGTGCCATTACAGCTCGCATCGTGGCTCAACAATGTCCCCACTATTATTGAGCAATCCACACGAGTTTTACCATTTGCCATTGTTGGTACTCGGGGGGCAATGTTGACGCGATGAGTCCTTGCTCGATTGTCTCGGGCCTGGGTGGTCCTGCT